>JBAMAX010002954.1:0-204803 GCA_037043745.1 Chymomyza amoena
GATTTTCAATCTAAGTATTTTGATTGTCAGTCATTTGATAAATTCAGGTTTGTTAAAGCTCACTTCTCAACTTTCATAGGAAGTAACAAACATCTCGATTTAAAGGTTTTAGGTTGCAAATACTTATGACAAGCAGCTCTAGACTACCTTAAATTCATTAAGACGCTATTTGCCACGAAAGTCTCTATTAATGAAAGACACCGCCGTTCGGATTCGGCTATAAACTGTAGGTCCCTGTTCTGTTCATACAATTATAAATAGAGATCCCTGTAAGGGGTGAAACAGGGAATTATTACTATTATTATTATTTAAAAATAAGCATACTGCTATCCGGCTATTATTTTTACTATTTGTGGAAAAGGCCAAGTCATTTTTGCTTTGATTTGTTTCGCCCGATAAAGACGTTTTGTTTGTTAGTATTTTTTCTACTTTCAATAACGTCCATCCATCATTTCATTCTCTTTTCACTTTCTAAGCCATTTTATAAAATTATCAGCTTAGCATAAAATATTAAAAAAAAATATGAGCTGAAAAGAATCAACCTGCTTATTAAAAATTGCAGTAGTCACAAAATTATGGTGAGAAAATGCCTTGTTGCAATCTCATCGATATAGTAAAGTTAAAGAAAAACGCTGTTTAAATAAAAAAAATTAAAAGTTTAAAGATAACTAAATTCAATTAATGTGCCAAAAAGAGACAGAGATAAACATATGTAGTAAAGCAGTATTATCGATAACCAAGGAAAAATCGATATGAAGTCTTTAAAACAGCTTGGCAGTTTTGCATTTCACCATTCGCTTTAGCTGCTCCGATTTGTCATTTGGTTGGGAACAAGAAATTTACAATCTAGTACGAATTAATAAATATACACAAAATTAGCAAGTTTCAATTTAAGTTAATAGTGTTTCTACAAGCGTGTGTGCGTGTGCAGCATAACAGTGTATACGTAGCCATAATTGTTATTGTGTTTATTGCAGCCAACGAAATCAACAAGAAAATATATGTGCCTGGTTGAACAAAAGAGAAATTTTTGCGTGTCACCCTTTTAAGACCCACCGTGATCTGCGTTTGTGCGTTCGTCAAAAGTTGTTACGTTTTAACAAAATGCGCTAGTTTGCGCGCAAAGAAAGACAAAAAACTATTAAAAATATACTCATATATAAACAGCAGGCAGGTGAAAAAAAAAATCAGGTAAGAATTGGCTGCATTTGTGCGTATCAATCAAAGTACAATTGTATTTATAAAACGCATATGTAGGCGCGGTGAAAAACAGCATTTGCTATCAAATGCGCAGATAACATTAAATGAGCCCCGCATTCATTATGCACAAATGCAGCTGCCACCCCTAAATTGGGATCTCCAGCATTTGTAAATATTTTGGGAAAAGCCATTGCCCTTCTGCTGCACATCTTTAAGGGTTTTATATAAATAATTGTTATCTTGCATACCATTCAGTGCTTATTGCACTTGGCTGCAATTTGTCTGCTTTGTCCCAAACATCTTAGTAGTTGTGTGCGTCGTAAGTTCATGTCGTGCTAAACTCTATAAATAGTACCTGCCAGTGTCATAAAAACAAAAAAGAAATTCGCTTTACAGGGCCGAAACGCTGGTTACACTTGGCTGCAATAGTCAAAATACTTTAAAATAATATAGAAATTTTGCGTTCACTGACCTAGCGTCATATATTTAATTATAGTGCTGGAAAACGACATTATGTATTTAGTAACATTATTTATTGTTAACTCACTCACAAAAGTGATCCAGAAAAAACTGAATAATAGTTACCTAACTATTAAAAAGTGTGTAGTCTAAATAATAAAGGAAGTACTATGTATAACTAGGGAAGACAGTTTAGTATTCCGTCATCTTAACACGCGATCGATAGAAAATGAAAGATTAAGATGATAGCGTAGGGAATCATATCCCCGTTGAGCTGTTAGTTAAAGTGTAGGGATTCCCAAAAATTCGGCGAAAAGGGTACATCATGTTTCCAGCTGCGTGTTCCAAGCGCAAAAAATGTCTTACTTGAAGTTATACTTTTAAAATCAATTTAAAAAATCCATCAAAATTTACCATCTAACAACAATTAGCTCGATAATTGGATTATGAAAAAATCCTCTTAGTAATGCAGAGTCAAACAATTTATTTATACATCCCTTGGCTCGTATTTTTGTTTCCAACGCAGTCAACTTATTTCCGCTTCAAGATCTTTTTCAAGCAGCAGTTAGTAAAACATAGTGCAATAATTTTACCGCGTAATATTTTTGTTTGACACTCAAAAAGACACTTAAAAACTAGAGCGCTATAAATAGCATATTTAAACAACCTAAAATTAGTTGTCCACACTGTTTGCTTTATTTTTGTCATAGGTCAGTCATATGTTTTGATACATTAGCGTCTCTTATAAAAGGAATGCTACTGATGCGCAATAGACTAACGCATAAGATCACAAAGAAATTGCTTCTGTCAATGCATTTTCTGCGCATCTTCAGAGGCTCATTGTCTAGCCGTTGGCAATCATGAACTTGACGTTGACCGCTGGACTTTTGTTTATTCAATAAATGCGCGTGCCAAGCAAATTCGCTCATGCTCTCACTTCCTTTTTTGTTGCTCTCTTTTTATGCTCTTATTTTCTTGGCATTTTGGTCGTTAACCTCGTACCACAACAACAGAAGAAGGAGGCCAGAAGAAAGTCGTAAAAAGTAATACGCAACAAACAAATAGAAAATAATAAACTGCGCAACCAAGTTGGGCGCCTAGTGGAGCAAACTTGTAAGTGAAATATGCCGGAAGAGGATCCTACACAAAAAGTCATGGAAGAAGAGCAATCAAGTGATGGCACTGATGAGGCGCAAGAGGAAACCTCCACGCCACAGACACAACAAGAACATACTCCTTTGCCGCCCGAGACTATAACGCCGTTTGTAGCATCGGAGCTGACACCGGAAGAGGTTTGTACCAAAGCATAAGTCATTAAACTGCGTTATAGCTAACATTTTCTCTTTTTTTTTTATTAAGATACGTGCACGCCGTTTGCGCACCTTGGCAGCCCGAAGCAGTGCCTTGAACTCTACATTTACCGCACCACCAGAAAAACCAAAAACTCAATGCAATGTTTCCAGTGCATCACGTTTGGTACGTGAAGCAAAGCCGAGCTCGTCTATATGCGAAAGAGTACTGACAGCCAAAGCCATTAACTGGCAGGAACTATCGGCCAAGCCAGAAGTGGATGTGGAAATGAAATCGGTAGCATCAACACCCATACAAGATGTCGAAATGACGCCTGCCTTGTGTCTGCAAGACTCTGCCAAGATCAGCCCAGCTGTGGTTAGAGACGATGTACGCAGCATGGATATAGAAACACCTGCACTTGATAATTCAGCGACCCCACAGAAATCTATTGACGAGCGCTTAGAATTAACGCTGTCTAGAATTTTAAATGCCGCTTGGAATGAGTTTGGCAGTGGTAGCATTATATGCGCACAGACTGCCAGCACACTCTTAAAATATCCTTTTATGCGCTTTGATTTCGATACTGTTATATCAAATGTGTTGCTTGAGGCTGCAACAAAGATATATAACGATGAAATAGAAGATAGCGGAAAAAAACAAAGTGAGCCCATGGCAGGTGCTGCACTTGATAACGCCGACGACAAAGAGTTCTCCTCAGCCAAAAAGATCAAAAGCGATGATACAGAAGTACAGGAAATACTTGCTAATGCAGTGGCTACAAGCGATGATGCACAAGCCTTAGCTCAGGTTCAGAGTGAGGTGATGCCAATTGATAGTAGTGGTTCCTGCATGGCACCTTCTGTGCTTAACATTGTCACCACACCCAAGCATGGCGCTATAATTTATCTTAAACGGTGTTATGACAACTACAAAGAATGTACGGTGCCCTCAAATGAGTCGCGCTCAGATCAAAAACGATACAAGCAGGTGCTAGACATGGTCTTTAATTATATTATGAGCACGACGATTTTGATACTGACCGATCGCATTATGCAGCCCGTGCAACATCCCGATGGCATTATGCAGCCCGTGAAATATCAACTTGATCAGTCTACACTATTGGAGCTTATGTATATGGATAAAATTAGCGAAAATTTTCTGGCTGACTTGGTCGGGGAAACTTATCAAACGCCAGATGTATTTGACGACATATTCGGCCAAGTTTTACGTGGTCTATTTACGGGCATGCAACGCAATATTTGCACCTCTAGAATTAATACACAACAAATTCAATGGTTAGCTAAATTGGTTCACATTAAAGTTGGCAATGTAAGGCCCATTGCAGATTTGGTAGCACGCCAAAGAAATTTTATACCGCATATTTGTACCAAAATTCCTGGACGTGAAATTGTCAAGTGTAGCTATCTAGGACCGTTTCTGTCGGTTTCTCTATTTGCTGAAGAGAATGTTAAGTTTGCTGATTATACTACCAGATTTAAGTTGGATGATGCGGCCATCTCGCGTTTGCGTTGGGTAAGCTTTAATTGCTAAAAGGCAAACTTTACTGGGATGAACACATTCCATGAAAACTTCGGAAATTGTAAACTATTTTTTCTTTTGGTATTAATCTTACGTAATTTTTAACTTTCAGGAGATGGTAACAATGCGCGGACACATGCACACTGTGTTCCACTCCCTGTGCGTAAATTTACTCAGCCGTAACGTGACTCTAGAATATATATCTCAAATACTACGCTATAATGAGAGGCGCGTGCAGTTTGCTAGTGACGAAAAACTGCTAGCCCGAGATGGATTTGTCATCAATCTGATGTGTGTCCTGCAGCAGCTATCGGTTAAGATTAAGCTCGATCGCGTTGAGCCACATTTTCATTATTACAAAAACTCTTTGGTGCATATTGAGCAAGACACTAAGATACGTTTTAGTGAAGAAGAGTATAAGAATTATGTGGCTCGTGAATTTGCCAATCCACCGGATAGTGTAAACTTTCCGACGCAATGTTGGTTTTTGACGTTACAAGCGCATCATTTGGGTTATTTGCCTGCTATACAGCGTTATCGACAAAAGGTGCGAGCAATTAAGGAGTTGCAAAAGTTAATTGATGAGCTGGATAGAACCAAGCCGCATTGGGTGAACTCACGCTTTGCCAGTAGAAATATTGGTTTTAAAGATCGCTGGCAAAAGCAGCTACGCAAGCTGAATCGGTAAGTGTTGTACTATATAATAGTAAAAAGTAAATTTTGTGATCTTATCGATTTCACTTCCTCTTACAGTTCTAAAACCTGCAGCGAAATTACTTTGTTGGATTCCAATCTGCTACATCACTGCACCAAATTTTATTCATCCGTTTGCGAATATATGCTTTATCAATTTGAGGGTCGCACTATTGAGGGCCCGTTTATCTCAAAAATTCCGGTGCAACAACTTAAACCGACTGATGCATTTTCTGCACTGCCCGAGTGGTATATTGATGACATTGCCGAGTTTATATTATTTGCCATGCAGCATGCAAATGTGGACATACGCCAGGACATTGACCATTCGATTATAACTTGGTTACTGACCTGCGTCTGCGCCTCCCATCTCATCAAAAACCCATATGTTACTGCCAAACTTGTTGAAGTTATGTTTGTCTTCTCGTTGAAGCCAACGAACTCGGTCAATACTGCAGTAAGTTTGAGTGTTATTCCTTCAATTGACAAATTGGTTTTAATTTGTTTGCTTTTCTTCAGATGTGGAATCATGAACTGGCCCAGAATGCCTTGGTCAGTGCGCTAATGAGATTCTATGTAGATGTGGAGACAACGGGTCAAAGCACTGAGTTTTATGATAAGTTTACCATAAGGTAAGCGATCTAATAGTTTTTCAAAATCATCGTTTACTCATCAAAAATTTGCTTTTTACAGATACCATATTAGCCATTTGTTCAAATCCATGTGGGAGAATCCCATACATAGACAAGCTGTTATCTGTGAATCACGTAGTAGTAATCAGTTTGTGAAATTCGTCAATATGTTAATGAACGATACAACATTCTTGCTCGACGAGTGTTTGGAGAACTTAAAGCGTATACATCTAACACAGCAAGTTATGTCGGACAAAGCAAATTGGGGCGCGATGAGTTCGGAGCAACAGCAAAGTCGCCTGACGCAACTGGCCACAGATGAGCGTCAGTGCCGCTCGTATCTGACACTAGCGCGGGAGACAGTGGATCTATTTCACTATTTGACTGTAAGTATACACTTGAGTTCGAGTTTAAAAAAATACTAACTTGTTTCTTTACCCCCAGAGCGATATCAAGGAGCCGTTTATGCGCGATGAGCTTGTGGATCGCTTAAGCTCCATGCTGAACTTTAATTTAAAACAATTAGCTGGTCCCAAATGCAACGATTTGAAAGTAAGGAATCCTACCAAATATGGCTGGGAGCCGCGCAGCTTGCTGGCCCAGATCTTCGATATTTATCTCCACTTAGACTGTGATAGATTCGCGCAGGCCTTGGCCGCCGATGAGCGATCTTTTGATTTGCAAATATGCAATGAGGCAGCTTCGCGCATCAATCGCCTGGCGCTCCGCTCTGCCGTTGAGGTAGAACGCTTTAAAGCGCTGACTAGCCGAGCGCATGATATTTATGGTTTGTTTTATGCCCTATTATCTAGAAAACTTGTTCTTAAGCTGAGTTCATATTTGCAGTTGCCAATCAACAGACTGAGGACGAGTGCGCTGATGCACCCGATGAATTTAAGGATCCGCTAATGGATACCTTAATGTCCGATCCCGTTGTGCTGCCTTCGGGCACGGTAATGGATCGCGCTATAATCACACGCCACTTGCTCAACAGCTGCACTGATCCCTTTAATCGTCAACATTTAACTGAGGACATGTTGGTGCCAAATATTGAGTTAAAACAACGCATTGATGCCTGGCGCAAAGAGCAGCGCTATAAGCGCCAGCATGATCAAAACAATAGCTAAGACAACATATAGTTTAATCGATTTTAGTGTTTACATCTATATATAATAATCCATAACATATAAGAAAAGCAGCCAGTTTCTTTTTTGCCGCTTCATCTTTTCATTAAGCATCATCGCTATCACAAATTGTTTATAAAATATTTTTTGACTGCTTCACTTTATCGGTTATCCTTAAGTATGAATAAATAAATTCAATATATAATAATCGTCATCGTTGTGAGGTTTACAAAATTTGGAATTTAATTGCAATTGAATTTACAATAAAAAATTATGAAGCGTATTTCTAACATAAATTATATAATAGTTTACATTCAGACTGTAAGTCCCCGTCTCGCGACCTTAAACACTACTCTACCAAAAGGGACACCAGCCTATGTAGCACTGGCAGAGGTTTTCATTATTCGTCGCCTGTTGTATAAGCAGCTCCACTTGCTGCTGTTCTGTGACGCTATGTTGGGTCTGGAAGTCTGTACCCGTAAGCTTGCGATTTACTCTTTTAATGACCTTGCTTGCCTTGCTGTTGGTAACATCTGCCACATTATTAACTATGCCCAACTGTGCCTCATAGTTTGTCTTAGACTTGGCCATCGGATTGCTATGCAGCAGTGACTCTTCCATGGAATTGCTCAAGCTGCCGCCATTGCCCACTTGCATGCCTGAGCCCACAGCATCATTAGCCTTCTTATCTACATCCAGCAAACGCCAGTTCAACAACGGGTCGTATACAAACGCCTCCAGCACAGCCATCAACGAGTCTTTGTTGCGTCGTAGCACTAGCATAACGCTCTCACAGGTTCTTCTATAGGTGCCCTCAATGCCCGTGACTTCCATGGCCTTGATTAACATGCGCGTCAGACGGAATGGTATTTTCTCCGGAAACTTTTCACGCGTCATGGCCACCTCAAAACAATCACCGAAATCTATATGCAATATTTTACCGCTCATTCGATCCAGCATAAGATTAGATGGATGACGATCACCCAGACCTAATATGTAGCCCACCATAGACATTACTGCCAGGGAGCGTGTATAGTTATTACGCCGCTCAAACCACACCTCCGAAGATGGTGATTTAAGCCACAACAGCTTAGCCAAATCATCGCCTTGCGTTTGTCCTAACGCATACTCAAACACCTCCACCTTTTGCATTAGCGTTAGATGATCATAGTCCGGCGCAAAGTTAAGCATAGTGCGATGCTCCTGATTTAGCGCCACTTTTTTCTTATCCCGGTAGTCGCGTATCAGCGTGTGCAGCGTATCACAGTGGGGTACCCAGCCAATTAGACCAGAATTCGTGCTTAGTGGTATGACAGCATATCGTTGTATGGCTAAATTTCGTCGGAACGTGTCCGGATCATCGAGCAGAAGCGTATTTACCAGCGAGAAGAGCTGCATCACTCTTTCATCTTGTCGCAAATCCTCGTGTCCCTTTAACAAATACATATAGTCCTTGCCATTGGAACCACGTATGCACAGCTTGCGTGGACGCTGTTTTGAGGTGATAACCTGCAAGTTGGTTTTGATGTGACCAATTCTTATAAGCTCCTGCCCAGGATTGTAAGACCCCGGCACAGCCAACTCCAAGTCTTTGCAGGTAAGCAGCTTGGGTGAAACATAAGGCAGCTCCAGCGATGTTAACTGCGGCAGTTGTCGCGAGATCTTTTGGAAAACATGGTAATATATATCCCAAGCGCGGTCCAAATCCATAAGCACTGAGGAGCTCTTATAGCGCTGCGTCCATTCGTAAGCCTCCGTTAGCTCCCTGCCATAAGCCTGCGAGAATGAGGTTTCCTTAAGGGTCTGTGGCCCTCTTTCGAGCATTGCATGCAGCGGTTCTAGTATCTCAAACATGCCCTTGACATTGCGGTCTCCAAAGTATAACCGCGACGCCTCTTCCAAGCCTTCGTGCCACTGTTCATGCCAAAGAATGGCCACGCGTATTAGTTCTTCGCTGCACATCACAGCCTGCTCGACTAGCGTGGGAGAGTGCTTACGCATGGAATCAAGAATCTTAAAGGCAGCGTTTTTGCGCGCCAACGAAGCCGATTTGGACGCCACCGTCAGTGGATAAACCAAGGCCTGTGGATGATTTTTGCCAATGTCCATAAGCAATTGATGAATAAGCTGTCCTACTAGCTGACGATGCGTGTCAATGCGTGCTATAAGCTGTGGTATAACCTGCAGCCAGGTATTTATCTCTATAAGCTTCATGCCAGAGAGTAAAGCTTCGTATACCTCCGCATGATGTCCGTAGTCAAACCAAAGGGTAAGTAAACGGAGCGTATCCTGTAGCGAATTACCCTTGATTAGGCTAATGGATCGGAAGAAACCTTGCACCGCTGGCACGGCATACTGCTGTATAATAAGCCTGGAATAAGATTCTGCATCCATTCCCGAAGGCTGTTTATCCAAATTTGGCTTTTGTGCCTGCACAACTTTGAAATTCATGTATGCCCACCAATGCCAGGCCTTATACCAGTTGGGATCATGACTTGTTGCTTTTTCAAAACACTCCAGCGCGCCTTGCACCGCCTCGGGATCCACTTGAGAAGCGAGTAATTTGGTTTGCCAAGTGGCCAGACGCAAATAACATCGCGCCAAGAGTCGATGATCCTCCTGCTTAACCACATCCGGCGACATACAGCTCAGCTGCGTACTGTAGGTATTTACAAATTTTCTAAGCTGATCATAGGCTTCCTGCAATTTATCTGAGGCGGCCATATACTTTGTGTAGGCATAGGTTACCTGTGGCTGATTATAGGGTAAATTTTCGTCGGGTGTTTGCTGTGGGTCCGTGCCTAGCAGCATGACTAGCGTCTTATGGGATAAATGTAGTGAACCAGACTTGCGGCACAAGCTGGCGTATTTTAACCATGTGTGTATATCTTCGTGAGGTTTAACAACCAGCGAGTGCACCTGTATAATGCGACGCCAATCCTCAACCAAACGTTGGCCACCTTGAAGACGTTTCCACCACATGGTCTTGAGCGGTTCTCTCCTCTCGGGTATAAGCTTATATTGTATGACTTCTTCTAGCTCAGCGAGCATTTGTACGCAAACCATGGCACCATAGGCGCGTTCATAGGACTCGCCAGCCATGGAGGTTAGTTCAGTATCCAATAGATCCCGAGTTTCATCAATAAGTCTTTGGGCTGTTTCGTAGTCATCGTGATGCACAGCTAATACAGCACGGTAATAGCTGCCATCTTGTGTTTCCATAGGTATGCAACGCACATATTCCTGCATGGCTTCCCAATCAGCTAGACCCCAGGCTGCAACGGCAGCCAGCGGTCCAGCACGGGACTTAGCCTCTGGACTAAAGCTTTCCCACTCGTGTTTGGTTACTGTGTTCAACTCTGACCAATCGCCCAAGGCTTCTAAGCAACGCATATAACCCAAACGAGCCTCCAAATCTGATGCATCCGAATGTATGTTATTTTTATAGTGATGCAGCGCTTGATCCCAATTGTGCAGCTTTTCATACCATCTACCCTGCACATTAAGTTCGTTTGCAGCGGCTTTATAAGTGATTAACAGACCCTCGGCTGCCTCACGCTGTTGCAATTTGTTATTGATTAGTATAAGTGATTCGAAGACCTGCGGATCCTTGCGCAGCACGAACTCTTCTTCTTTATAGCGCAAAGCTTTTGCATAAGCGCGACAGGCCATAGCGCGTGTGCCCAGCAACTTGGTTTCTATGGGTATGGGATCCTTATCGCAGTGTTCCATGAACTCTGCTAGATTGAGTATGGTTTGTGTAATTTCTGGCATATCAGTTACCTGCAACGCTTGTATTAAAGACTGCGTTAGCTCATGTTTATGTTCAGGAGACAGCTCTGTCCAGCAGGAAATGAAAGCAGCATTAAATAGATCCCGCAACAAGGTATCATAATCCTGAGCCAATACGCGACATGCACGCAAGGCGTGAGAGCGTGATTCCTTAAGCAGTCCAATTGAAAGGCGCTTAAGCCATTCTACCCAATCATCTTTAGATACTCTTCTTGTTACTTGCCAGGCTGTGCGTAAAGCCTCTGTAGAAACCTTCAAGTTTTTGGTAGTGGTATTGGTGTCTACCACGAAAGGCTCATTGTACTTAAACTTCGTCTGGCGTATTATAAACTCATCATCTATACGCGTTGAATTGCTATGTATTTTGGTCAATAGCTTCTCATACTTGACATCTACGATACGATGCTTGGTTATGGTGTAGTTTACCATTGGTACAAAAACCAAATACTTTTTACCCAGCTGATTGACCAGTGAGCAAAGCGTGATCATGGCTTGATCGCGCAGTTCCGGTTCGTTGTCCAAAACACGCACTAAAGGATGTATAATGCGTGAAGAGTAGTCCGTAAAGTCCAGCTGCCAGGCTAAATTGTTGATGGTTTCCAAAGCTACCAATGAAACCTGCTGTGGCACATATGGCGAGTCGAAAAGTTTAACAATGGGTGGCACTATTAGCGGTAGATAATAACCCAAAGTATTGCCAAATTTCTGCAAAGCCTGCAGCAGACGCTTTGTAACCTGACGATCCTTGGAGTTATCATGTTGTAGCACTCGCAGTATTTGTGGTATTAGTTGCGCCAGATAATCTCGAAACTCGCAGCCTAAGGCAACGGCAATTTGTTCAATTAAATTAATAAGCGTATTCTGCAGCGGCGTATTGATGGTCCAGAACTCCTTGATCAATTTAAATATATCGCTCATATAACTGATGATGTGCATCTTGACAAAGCCAACTAGAATGGCGAGTTGTTGAAAGAGAAATTCGCGCAAATTGTTGTCAGCCGTGCGCACGTTATCCAAAAGATTGGGCAGCACTTGTGCCAAATAAGGCACACATTTGATGCCCAGGCTTTGAAAGATGAAGGTGACTGCTTGTACTACACTTGTATGTCTTGTGCTTAAAGTGGGATCTCTCAGAATGCGCATTAAAGCCGCTATAGCCACTGCAGGATAATATTCATCCAGCATATTACCCATATTAACCAGCAGTTCCGCTGTGGAAATATCCTGACTTTCGTCAACCTTACCATCGGAGTAAGCAATTAAAACGTTATCCTTCTGACTGTCTATTAAACCTTTGTTCATCTTGTGCTTGTATGGATCCATTGCTCCTAAGAGGCCCAATACTCTAATGGTCTCTCTTCTAATAGATCTACGTTGTTCTGTCTTTAGAAAGTTGATTAATATGTCTATCAAAACAGGATATTCGTGGTAGGGTGATACTACACGTCCCGTAGCACTTATAAGCTGTCCCAGAGTCCACAGTGCAACACCTCTTTTATCCGGACTGCCTGCATCTCCAAGCATTTCCAGCAGTATAGACAATAGCTCATCCGCCCATAATTCCATTTCATTGGATCCTCCATTCACCTCCGCCAGATCTCCTATAGTACGCAGCACATTTAGCACAACGCCGGGATTCGATTCCGGCTCATGTAACTTAGGCACCAAAGCCTTGAGTATAGGGTTCATATAGGAAGAAATTAATCGTGGTGTGCTTATAACCAAATGATCCAGCATACGCGCACTTTGTTCCTTATTGCGACTCATGCCAGAATACTGCAAGTCGGTCAGCAATTCAATCATAGTGGTACGCAGCTTAGGCATGACATAGGCCGGATTCATAGAGGACAGACGGCCAATGGTAACCATAGCCAACTCTCGTATTTCAAATATTTCATCGTGTAGCGTTATAAAAAGAGAATTTAAAGATTCCGGCTGCGCTAGCTTCGCATCAAAGGTTTCATCTAAGGAGCGTAGTATACGTATGCGCACATTGCAGTCCATGTCAGTTATGGCCACAGTAAGAAGCCGTTCTATGACATGAGATACTGTATCGCTTAATGTTTTGGAGTTCTCCATGCTGTCCGAGGATTGCACAGCTAGCTTTAGAAGACGTGTACAACTCTGTACAGCTTCAAGGCGTATTTCTTGTTGGTCATGATTAAAGTAATCAGTGCAGCTATTAAGATAAGAAAATAGTTCTAAATGCTGGATTGCACAATCATCATTTGAATTTCACACTTACCGTTGCACAAAATCCAGCATATTTTGCTCCTCGAAATTAAACGTGCCAAGTGTTTTTAGAGCCAATACAATTGTGGGTCCATCCATCAATGAGACATCAATTGTTATAGGCGCAATAGCCGCATAAGGCACTGCTGCTGGTTTGTTCATTAATAGTATAAACGAAAGCACACCTATCAATCCTTCAGTAATTGAAGACTTCAGTTGGGGTACATTTTCGGCCAGCTCACGCAGGCAAACAGTCAAGGCTGGCGATAAGCCAGTGCAAAACATTTGCTCGAGTATATCTTTTACATCCTCGGCAATATCTGACTTAACAGCATGCGCTAATAAAGTAATGCAAGCAAAGACTGCTGGATCTACTTGCGCCTTTCGTTTGCTGGCCAAATCTTTTGCCGGCAAAGCCAACTTGATGGTACTGGTTATGGGTTTCAGATATTTTTCAATATCCCGCTCTACGGCTACAGACAAGTAGCCAATAGCAATGTAGGCAACTCGTCGATCTTTCTCTTTGCCGCGCAATATGGTCATAAGATGTTGGACGCATATGTTCAAATATTCCTTAACAAATAATTCTCGATTAAAGGCAGCTAAACGCGGCATAATTTGCAGCAAAGCTTGCTGCACAAACGGTGACTTTGATGAACGCTGCTCTAGAATATTATCGCATATGCTTGTGTAATTCTCTTTAAGTATTTCGTGGGCATAGGCGGACTCCACGATTAAGTTTTCAAACTTTTTTGCGTACCCATGTTGCTGCTCGCTTTCCATATACATTTGTGAGCTACCCAGTTTATCAATAAAAGGCACCTTCAGGCGTGGCACAATCGTAGTCAAATGGCTGCCTACATTCGATAAGTTGGTGGCTTCCAGAAACTTATTCTGCTGTGTCTTTGGAAATAGTTTTTTAAGGGATATAAAACGTCGCTCCCATGTGGCATTCGCGCAGCGAAAAAGCTCATTGAAGACTATAAGACCGCCATGTATGCGATCATCACGTGTCATGATCTTTTGCTCTTTGGTTGTCAACACTTCTGTGTTGAAACTACTGTTGGCCTCATCATAGCATATTTTGTACCACTGTGGCTCACTGGACTGTTTGGTATTCTCACGCTGAGCAGTGACTATGAGTGCGGCGCGTAAGGCCTGGCCTGCGGATTCACGAATGGCTGGCTTTGGATCAAATATAGCATTAAATATGTGCTCGAAAAAGGTCAATATTTGCTGATAAAAGTAGGTGGGCAAGGCAATGGCCAGTTCTCGAAGTATAAACACGGCGGCATGACGACGATACTGCAAGAATAAGCAAAATTATAGACATGCTAGCAACGAGCATATAATAAAATAATGTTACCTCTTGTCTGTCACCGCTCAGCATTTCAAAGGCATTTTTAATATCAAAATCAAAGGATTCAGCACCTTTCGAGCCTGGTAGATTGGCCAATTTTACCAGCGATCGAGCAGCAATTTCCATTACCGAAACATCGTTTATGAGCAGCAAATCACGCAGGCGATTTAGATAGGGTGATATACCCTTCATGGTGTTTAAGCCATCGCCACTGATGAGGCACTCTGTAGGGATTGGGAAATACAGTATTCCAGATAATTTAATTTTTAGCTAACGCTGCACTTACTCATGGCCAAAGCACCGCCCTTCTTTTCATTGATATCGGCGGCATTTACCATGTTAAATATATGATGATCAAACTCATCGAAAAACTGTATTAGTTCCTCTTGCGACATCTCGCGTAGCTCTGTCTTGACGAACAGGAGCAGGTCCTGTGCCGCTTTGTTTTGCACATGTCGATTGCGGGATTTGAGCCCATTCACAAATTGCTGTACTATGGAGGACGTAGACATTTTGCAGTCGCCTTATTGGGCGCGACGGCACGTGGTTATGATAGCAGACTATTTAATTTCAATTATTTGGTCGGCATAAATGCATTAAGCCCAAAACCAAGCAGGTGCATCCAGTCTAGACTTTGAGGTTATGTGCCCAGGAGATTTTACACAGCTAAAAAGCTGCGCGGGCTCACATGTTTATTTTTATACTAGGGCACTTTTATTAACAAACCCAATAGCAGGCGCGTTATTAAACAAACTTTTATAAATTGTGTTTTCAGTGGTGCATTTACGATGTAAGCTTTGTACAATCAATGACCGCACTATAAAGGGATACGGCACTCATCTGGTAACGCACGTTGTCATTATTTAATAAAACACTAATGCTGCACTTTATAACTTATAAGGTTACCGTAGCGTACATTTAAATGTACATTTAATTTTAATTTTATTTTGTTTGCAAGCACGACGAGCGTAACAACTGAAATGCAGTGCAAATTGAAATAACTGAGTTGAGTAAGTTAGAGGAGTAAAAAATATGCCGCAACATGATGCAGAGTAACTTATGGCAAGGCAATGCACTGAAAAGAGATAGACAGCTGACAAAAATCGAAATGCGATAAGTCCGTTTATCGTTTATTGGTCCTTGCGCCTTTTTCAACACTCTACACATGTGTTGCAAGTAGTATGTTAGTGCTGTTAAATTATTGCAGCTGGCGTTGAAAACCTTACCAAATATTAAAAGCGAGCAACATATAAAAACAGTATTCAAATAATTGTAAGTTGTATTTAATTAAAAAGAGCAACTAAAAATTAATTAAATGCGTTTGAAATTAACTAAACTCATATATTTTAAAACGCAAAAAGTTATGTGAAAATTTTTCTGTGGCAGCGTGAAAATGCTGCTTGGCATGAAAAATCGATGCTGTCGCTGCGGGGGTGTGCAGCTTTTCCATTTTCACTGGGGGCTGCTGACAAGTGCTCAGCAGCGCCATCTTGCTTTTATTTAACTCAAGCACATCGGAAAATGTGTTGTTTATAAAACAACATTAATTTCTTTGGGATGCGTTGTCTTTTTAGCTTTCGAATTTGATCTAGCAGTTGAACAAAGCACACATCAAATATGTCTGATCTGCGCAAATTCAAAGACGAGGAACGCGAATCCGAATATGGCCGCGTCTATGCCGTCTCGGGCCCAGGTAAGACGTCACCTTTGTCCTTCATAAGCTGACCTTATCCTAATATTATTGTTTTGTCTTATAGTCGTCACTGCTGAATGCATGTCCGGCTCTGCTATGTACGAGCTTGTGCGTGTGGGCTACTATGAACTTGTTGGTGAAATCATTCGTCTTGAGGGCGATATGGCCACTATTCAGGTCTACGAGGAAACCTCTGGCGTTACGGTTGGCGATCCCGTGCTTCGTACTGGCAAACCTTTATCGGTAGAGCTAGGTCCCGGCATTATGGGCAGCATTTTCGATGGTATCCAACGTCCCCTTAGAGATATTGGCATTATGACCAGCTCTATATACATACCTAAGGGCGTTAACACGCCAGCGCTTTCACGCTCGGAAATGTGGGAATTCAATCCTCTCAACGTGCGCGTTGGTTCGCACATCACTGGCGGAGACCTGTATGGTGTTGTGCATGAGAATACTTTGGTAAAACAACGCATGCTTGTGAGTCCTCGCGGCAAAGGTACTGTGCGTTACATAGCGCCGGCGGGCAATTATAATCTGGAAGATATTGTGCTTGAAACCGAGTTCGATGGGGAGATTACCAAACATACTATGTTGCAAGTGTGGCCAGTTCGTCAGCCACGTCCAGTAACTGAGAAGCTTCCAGCAAATCATCCACTTTTCACAGGACAGCGAGTGCTGGATTCGTTGTTCCCTTGTGTTCAAGGGGGCACTACAGCTATACCTGGGGCTTTTGGTTGTGGCAAGACTGTTATCTCACAGGTGAGACCTTAAAACTATTTGAAAAACAACATTTGTTAGATGATTTTCTAATATTTCCTTTGTTTTTTACAGGCACTGTCCAAATACTCAAACTCTGATGTTATTGTTTATGTTGGTTGTGGTGAACGTGGTAACGAAATGTCTGAGGTATTACGTGATTTTCCCGAACTAACTTGTGAAATTGATGGCGTTACCGAGTCTATAATGAAGCGTACTGCTCTGGTAGCCAACACATCTAACATGCCTGTAGCTGCCCGTGAAGCTTCCATCTATACTGGCATTACGCTCTCGGAATATTTCCGTGATATGGGCTACAATGTAGCCATGATGGCTGATTCTACCTCGCGTTGGGCCGAAGCACTGCGTGAAATTTCTGGTCGTCTGGCTGAAATGCCTGCAGATTCGGGCTATCCAGCCTATTTGGGTGCGCGTCTGGCTACTTTCTATGAGCGCGCTGGACGTGTCAAGTGCTTGGGTAATCCGGAACGAGAAGGATCTGTTTCGATTGTGGGTGCAGTATCACCACCTGGTGGTGATTTCTCTGATCCTGTGACTTCAGCTACATTGGGCATTGTACAAGTGTTCTGGGGCTTGGACAAGAAACTGGCACAACGTAAACATTTCCCTTCCATAAACTGGTTGATTTCCTACTCGAAATATATGCGCGCTTTGGATGAATACTATGACAAAAACTTTCCAGAATTTGTGCCACTTCGTACAAAAGTTAAAGAAATTATGCAGGAAGAGGAGGATTTGTCAGAAATTGTGCAACTTGTGGGCAAAGCGTCACTTGCTGAGACCGATAAGGTTACTTTGGAGGTGGCCAAGCTGCTGAAAGACGATTTCTTACAACAGAATTCGTACTCGCCTTATGATCGTGTGTGTCCATTTTACAAGACCGTTGGCATGCTGAGAAATATATTGGCTTTCTATGAGATGTCGCGTCATGCTGTGGAGTCTACGGCACAGTCGGACAATAAAATTACATGGAATACCATACGCGAAGCCATGGGCGGTATTATGTATCAGTTGTCTTCAATGAAATTTAAGGTAAGTGTTACATAATTGCATGTTTTTTGTAAAATCTAAAAGAATTTTCTTTGTACAGGATCCGGTTAAAGATGGCGAACAAAAAATCAAAGCAGATTACGACCAACTGCACGAAGATCTGCAACAGGCCTTCCGAAATCTGGAGGATTAATAGCCCTAAACCCAAAGTACTTTGAAAGAAAAGTTAATACCAAAAACGAATTAAGAAACCAAAGTTAGGTTATTTATTTATGCAAATTCCCTTATTCAATCTAGTCATATATACATAAATGCATAATAAGTTATTGAAAAAAGAATTTAATTTTTAAGTTAAACAGTTTCGCCTGCAGCATCGGTAGCAGGTCTAGTTGCACATGAGCATTATTATTTAAAGCACGAAAATATGACGAAAGTAAGATGAAAATGAAGAAAAACAAAAAACACTTAAGGAAAGACGAACAATAATTAGTCGGTAGAGCAAAAGAAGATGTCCACTTAAACCAGCCATACATATGTCTTAAAAATACCTTATATACGTTGATATATATACACATAATTATTCCTAAATAACTCATATGCGGCTATTAATTGTTAGTGAAATTCGTAAAAAAAATATCTACTTGTGTTCTCTACGTAACGAATCTTTAAAATTTAACAATTTATTTAATGTTTCTTGCCATGCG
The DNA here is from genome assembly GCA_037043745.1 of Chymomyza amoena. Classification (NCBI taxonomy): domain Eukaryota; kingdom Metazoa; phylum Arthropoda; class Insecta; order Diptera; family Drosophilidae; genus Chymomyza; species Chymomyza amoena. The sequence continues at coordinate 18,492 of JBAMAX010002954.1, forward strand.
TGTTTAAAGTTACAAATACAAACTTATAACATTATTATACATATAGAAGTTACACAAATTGCAATAACTAAGTAGCCCAAAATGCATGTACCTTCTAACTAAACTATTTCAAGACGTATGTGCAAAAAAAAATGTTTTGCAAATGGAGCTATGAATATTAAAATGTATTATGAATGTTAACAATATCTCACCAAGTGTTTTATTTTCAAAACTTCAAAAAAAACTGAATTAGCGCCATTAAAGTCATATTGAATGCTTTACAACACTCAAAAACAGCTGTTTGTTGCGCATTGCTGTGAATGGCATTTAAAGAAGAAGCAGCAGCAGCAACTGTGTCGGCATTCAAGTGACGTGTGCGTATTGGATATTTTGGTGTTTTTTGTGTTTTAAACAAGTTTTCCAAATTTATAACTGTTGTAATATACTCTATATACACCAACAATGTCACAATTTGGTGGCCCCAATGATTTTTATGGCTCCGGCCCAGCGGATGCCAGCTATAACTTTGATATGCCCGAGTTTGGTCAAGAACTGTAAGCTCAATTTAGTCATACATTGAAATTTGTTTACCATATAATTTTGTGATTATTTTGGCAGCAACTTCCAAAGCTTTGACAACACACAGGCGTCCGTGCCGCCCAACTATGATGCAGCCTACAGCAATACACAAAACCAAGGCGGCATGGGCGGTTTCTATGATCCAACCGCATATGCACAAGATAAGTCCTTCAAACCAGCCGATGGCACTAGCAATGAGTTCGATGATGAGCCACCGCTATTAGAAGGTAAAACGCTTTGCTGTTTCTAAGCTTAAATAGTTTTTGATTTAAATTTGTGTATTTTATTGCAGAGCTGGGCATCAATCCCAATCACATCTTCCAAAAGGTGAGTGCTAGCTAATTACAAAACTGATGCAGCCATATTTTCTATCATCTAAGTCCTTGCAATTTGTCTATGGCAGCTGCATTTTAAGCAGTCTTCTCTACTACTTAAAATTTTTAGCTTCCGCTTTTTGCCTTTCACTCCTTTGAGCGTAACTCTTGAACACTTTTAACTAGACATCTTGAAGTCCTGGTAAATTGCATATTTTATGCGCTGCCTCAAAGCGCTCAACTCACGGCGCAATTCTCCTAGGATGCACGCGTTTTTTGCCTGATTTTTATTTTCACTTTTTTTGTTTTCGCTGTTTCAAAGTTGCCCACTTTGTTTGCATGCGCAATTACTCCATCTCCAACGTAATTCTTTGTATACTCTACTTACAGAGTGGAGTATGCTGACTACGTTAAGAAGTTTGCAACAGCAATAGCTTCTCCACAAATTTGAGGCTATCATTAAATAGCGCCTTCTATTTTATAGAATATGTTTGAAAGGACAAAAAACTATAAGCCAGCTGAACAAATTTAAGGCTTTTAATTATATCTTTTAATACAAAATTTTGTATTAAGGTATAAATTTAATAGACTTTTAAAATAGTTTGGTTAGTATGCCATTTGTGTAATAAATTTAAACATATTCTTTAAAAGATTTTATTTTTAAATGAGGTATAGAAAAGTCTTACGTTAAATATCGAAAACTAAAAAAGCGAAATAAAACCCACTTCAAAATTATTTTTTATTAATATTCCGATTTGTGGAGTAAGCAAAATTCGTTTGGTCTGAGCTCAGCTCTCCAGCACTCTTTGTTCTCTTTATTCCTGCACACTTTTCCCTTTCACGCATTTGCTTTGTTTTGCATTTTCTAATTTGTGTGGCACTTTAGGCAGTTTCACTTCTTCGCGTGCATTGCAGCTGTCCAAGATATGCACGCGAAGCACAGTGGACGAAATGGTCAATTTAGCTTTAAATATTCAATGTCTATGAAATAATTTTACAATATTTTAGGAATTCTAAAGAAGCTAACCAATTATAAACATTCTGTAATAATAATGAAAGTTCATATTTTTGGCAACAGCTTGATTGAAAAATGTGTTTTATAAGGCAAAGATCTATGTTAAAATCTTAAGCTTTTACTGAATCTGTACACTTCCTAAACCATTGGAAAGGTCTTTACTTGTGTTTGTCTTTGGTACTACGGTACTGCATCATCGGCTTTTCAGCCTTTTATAAAATATCGGCGTTGTTTTAATGCTTACAATTCAGTTCTTTGTCTTCCTTCTGTTCTAAAAAAGATTACTTTCTTTTAACATATTTTTTTTCACTTAATTCGATTGTTTTTTTTCTTAATTTTATTCTGTATCTGCCAATACTCGCTCGAAAATTTCAATCCGACAACTTTTCGAACAGATCCTGTATTTTGTTAAACTGACTAATTGCTTTTGCCAATATTTCATTGACCAAAGTCTTCCAGCGAACTGGCTAAAATAATCAAAGTTTGGTTTAATAATGGCCATATTTCCTGGTTTGAATTTATATAGTCTTCTTTGAGCAAGTAACTCAATACAATAGTTAGCTAGGCCAGGAGATATTTTTGTGTTTAAAATTTTTGGGATCGTCTCCATGTCGACGCTATTGGTAGGAATAGCCAATAATTCACTCAACGGTGATTATATAATTATAAACTTAATTATAATACTCAAACGTATAAATAATTCAGAAGGGTTTAGCTAAATAAGGAGCAAAATACGGTCACAACGATTTCTAGAAATTATTTCAAATAAAATTAAATAAACTCCTTCTCGGAAAACGGCTGAATCTTTTAAAGTTCGGGCAATTTTTAGTCCGATAGTTTCTTAAACTTAATCTGTAATGGATGATGCAAATCTATCCATATACAATTACATTTATTTTTCGGATTATTTCAGTATTTAAACTTAATCCGTAACTGATTAATTAAAAGAAAAAAAGTGTTTTTAACTCGTTTGTGTATATAGAATCTTAACCAAATTTGGGAGTTAGGTAGCATTATACCAAATTTTATTAAAACCATTCGATTAATATGCCGGCATAGTACCGAATAGCCTCAAAAATTTCATTAATAAATACTTTTCTTTAAAGATAGATTGAAGCCAAAAGCATTTGGAAGTTTTTAGGGTTCCCAAGCACTAACAAATTTTTAAAAATTATCGCAAAGTCCTCCGGCCGACTTTAACGTACGTCATCTCTAAGAAATGTAAATCACCTTTTTCTTTATATGGTGTAAATAAAAAGAGATTCAATTTAATGCAAGAACGGTATAAAAAATAAAACGAAAATTTTAAATGATTTTGTTTTTAATCCTATAGAATTGTTTTTTTTTTTCATAAGGGATCATCCACAAATTACACGACGCTGTTATTCGTCGAAATAGACCATAGTAAAGGAATATTTTTGAAAATTTTTCATATAATTTTTGTGGCTCATGACGCTTCGGCTCCTTCCGCCTGAAGCGTCACGTAGCTTATGAATTATCCCTAAAATTAAAAAATTTAAATGAATTTTTGTTATACAAATTTTAAAAGAATAAATAGTGAATACTATAAATTTTCAAATTCATAAGTAAAAATAAAAAAAGCAAAGGATTTTTTAATATTTTTTTATTTTAACAAAACGGATTTTTTTAACTTAAAAATTTTACTAACAAAACAAGTAATTCATCATAATTTCATGTTTGCATTAAAATATGTTCATTTTGACCACTGTGCGCAGCCAACTTCATCTTCTTCCTCTCTCCATAGCAAGCAGCATTTGTCCAAGACTTTGACGTTCTACAATTGCAGCCGCATCCAACTTCACTTTGTGTCCGTTGCGTTTACGCTTTTGAATTTAATTGAAATTTAAATGTTTTTGCATTTTGCTTTTGTTGTATTTATTGCATGCTTCTTCCGTGCCACATTTCTATTGTGCCTCTTGTTGGGTTTCCTTTCTTTCTTTTTCTTTCTGCTTCGTGTATGACACAGCAAGTTTTTGCATTGTTGTTGCACTTGTTATTTTGTCGTTAATGAAGACATATTTTTTTTCATTGCCATTTTGTAGTTGTTTCGTTGTTGTTGTCGTGCTTTAAATAAATAAAACAACTTTTGTGTTTTTAATTAAAGTTTTTCTCTTATTTTGCACTGCTTTTTGCTGCGTTTTAGTGTGTTTGTGTGCGCTGTAACTTTTCGCATTTTTATTCCTACACATTTTGTAAAAATTTGCGTAATTTTTTATGGAATTTATTACGTTTGTGTTAATTGAAAAATGAAAATGTTAATGAGTCTTTGCCGTCATCATCAACGCAATCATCATCATCATCATGGAAATGCGCGTAATAGAGATACAAAAAAAAGAGGAAGAGCAAAGCAAAGCAGCAAAAAGCGCGAGCTAAATGAAATGCTAATTAAATCTTTTTTTTTTTGTAGCAGTCTTGAATATCTAAAAAAAAAGCCTGAAAGTATGCAGAGCTTTACGAAATTTAAGGCCAAAATCCCACACAGATACACGCATGCATACATGTAGGGGTCTGGGAATGCGTCATGCTTCAAATACGTTGACAACCGAACAGACGCCGCTCGCTTGGCCAACAATATCATTTATCATCAATTTCCATTTTTCAAATTTTATGCCAACAACGAAATGCGAACAACAAAAAGCAAATAAATAGAGAAAAAAAGTAGAAAATATTTGGTGATTTTGTAAAGCCGAAATTTTTATACTCTAGGAGTCGAATTAGCTAAGGCGCGTTATATAGAGCAATCTCGCGAGCCAGCGTCAGAGAATCATTAAGGATGTGATTAGTGGTCGCTGTACGTCTGAACGAAGCTAAAGTTACTAGCAGGAGATGTTCATTGAACATCTTCGAGAAGCGCAACAATTCGCTGAGATATTGGGATTAATGTTGCGTTACTTAGGCAATTTGGATATCTGCATAACACGTCACTTAATGATCACTGATTGCAGTCTGTGCCAACAATCGGTATATGCCATAAAATGAAGTCGTCCTTTTATAACCCAAGAATGGCTAGTCCAATTTTTATGATCTTTTGATTTGTTGGATTTGTCTTCGCCACTAATATCAGAAAATATTGTCACAAATTGAAGAATATGCTTGTAGAAAATCGTATTTTGTATGATTGGAGATTTCATATGGAATCTTACGTCGAGAATTATTGAATGCACCGCCAAATCCGTTTACTTTTGTATATATTGTCAGCTTATATAGAGATTTTGAATTTCAAAAATACTTTGAGAGCTATAAAAGCATGCAAGCTAGCGTTTGGACGAGGACATATTTTGGGTCCACTAGGTTTTCGTCATACCCATACGAATCGTCGTCTTCACACGAAGTCGAAAAATTTGTATACTTTAGTCCATAAATGGACCCGGCAGATGTTTTCCTGCTCGACTATTGGATTGCCGGTTTGGGTGGGAGCAACAGATAAACTGGGCCTTTCCAGGATTTGTTTAACGTGACATGTGACTACAATGGTCTTAAAATCTCGAGAGTCCGTGCACTCGGATTTGTTGCGACCAACTGGGCAGCCCTTTGGAAAGCAAGTATTTCCGCTGGTACCAATGCAGAGGATCACTTCCGCTTGGTCATGACTCCACTCTTGGTGTGAGACGAGGTCTACCCAAAACCTCTTCCGATCTCTGGGTCTCGGCACCCGGTTGATATTGACGCAACGCTACGCCAAGCAAAAATCTTTACCCGCATTTGGGTATTAAACCACAGCCAAAACGATACTCCCCAAAGGGCCGTACCGAAACGGTCAGCCCAGAATAAGTTCTGTGGGGCTTGTGACCACCCGTGGTACCAGATAAACCATGGTTCCATGTCCCGTGCCAAAAGACACTTCCAATTGAAACCCCAACCAGCTAAACATATAAATCCTTTCAATAGAGTATTTCTGTGAAATTTTTGTTGGCCATCCTGTTCCAAGTCCAGTGCGCAATAAACACTGGCCTCTTCCCAGGCTGGTCAGTTGGTCCCCCATTAGTCGCCTTTTGCGACAATCAGTATTCTATTCTCGCCACCACGCGGGGAGGATGGGAGCAACATAAGTTTTTTTTTAACCGGTATTACCACTGTCGTCCTTCTCTCCTAGTGGAGCCTCCAAAACCGCTGCACCTGCTGCCGAGGCAGGGGGATTATTCGTCCTTAATCAGGTACTCCGTGGGGAGTCGAATCAATTATCGTTTTGATCCATGCTTTCCATATTCCGTGTGGAGTTGTCTGTCTCCCCAGGTGACGGATAGGGGATTGCTTGGCACTATGTAGGTTCAGTGGGAAATAAAATACCACAGATAGGAATTCTATCACCAAGCTGAGAGGGGAGTGCTATCAACCTATCTACGAATAGGGGATTGCTTGCCACTATGCAGGTTCAGTGGGAAATAAAATACCACAGATAAAGCTTCTATCATCAAGCTAAGAAAGGAGGGCTAGCAACCTACCTACCTGCAACATTTCTTGCTCGCGAATCGTCAAGAAGTCCAATTCTCCAAATAGGAGTTAAAGGAAGTAAATTTATTGTATACATAGTTTGAGTCAATGAGTGATGGGTTTAAAGACTAGAGGAATCATCTATTCTTAGTGGGCTTATGCGAACTTTAATGCTCACCTACTTCCTGAGACGCTGAGTTGTATAAAAGTTAGTCAGATCACTGATCCTGTTCCCTACTCCTTTCTCAACCTTGCTTAGGATCGGCGCAGTTGAGGCAATATCTTCTTTAAAGCATTGTTCTCAGGTGCAGGACCGAAAATAGTAATGTTTTAGAAGCTCATTCGTTTTAAACATTGTTCAAAGAAGTTAGTCCCACAAACTATGGGTTTAAGTCTTGGACTATATCGATTTGATCAATAAAACAAATGAATGATCAATAATATTTTCAGCATTTTTGTAATGTAAATCCGATATGTTAAAATTACATACAGAGTTGATATTTTAGAAAAACATCAATCCCATGCCGTATCAATAATTCTTCTTATTCTTATGTCCTCCTAGTGGAGCATAGGGCCATCACTAATAATATCATATCAATAATTACTATATTAAAAATAGATGCAACTATTAAAAACACAAAATTGATTGTACCTTCAGGCAATATTTCTTCAGCTTACAATTAAAAACTATTTTAGTATATTTACAAAAAACAATCGATCCTCAATTATCGATTTGATACAATGTATCGAAACACTTTACATAACTAATATAAACGCTATAGTGCAACACTGCGTGGAAAAAAAATGTCAAACCAAAATGCGCCCAAAGGAAAATAACAAATAGAACAAATGTACGTAAAACAAAAGCCCCCATGGCTGACATGGTACACTACTCCGTCCAATCTGTACCAGCTTTATGGCGTTGTGTGAACAAATGAATTGTGTCGTGTTTTGGCACTGCCATCGACGCCCTGCTGTGAATGATGACTGGCCGGACGGCCCAGGTCAGGCTGGGATCTGCTTGTTGCCTCTTGCTAGTGTCGCTGCCAATTTCAATCCTTCACATCCGTTGGACCCTAAAACAATGCCAAACAACTTGTAATTTTAATCGCATTACTCATTCTTTTTCTTTTTGTCACTTGCTGCGTTTTGCTCCTGTTCTTTTTTATTTTTTTTTACAACTTGTTTCTTTTCTCTTGCAGACGCTTGCTGTGCTTAATCCGTTACGCGGCACAGACCAACAAATTCTACAGGATACGGACATGGCTGGACCGTTGGTGTTTTGCCTTACACTTGGCGGCTTCCTTTTGCTGGTGGGTAATTAGTATTACTTTGCCTTTTGATATAGACATCAGCTGGTTACATATTTTTTTTCTTCCTTTTTTAACTTTGCAGAGCGGCAAGGTAACCTTTTCGTATATCTATGGGATTGGCGTAATGGGCTGCATATTCTTTTATTGCCTGCTCTCGCTAATGGTCACCAGAGCTCAGGTTACGTTTGGTGCCGTGGCCTCGGTCTTGGGCTATTGTCTGCTGCCCATGGTTCTGCTTTCAGGCATTAATATTTTAATCACCATACAGTAAGTAGCCACATAATTGTTGACACAAGAACTCCAAAGCTCAACTTAACTTTTTTTTTTGCAACAACCCGCAGACCCATCAATATTTATGTTTTTAATTAGAAACTTGCCAATGAATTGCAATTTTTCCATTTATTGGCAAGTTGGTGCTTGGTGCTTGGGTACAACGTTGGCGCCACAATTGACGTCCATTGTTTGTGCATTGTTTGACTTGCTGTTTTTCCTCCCGGAACTCGTAATTAAAAAGTTTGTGCCTCGCCAACAGCTGTTGACTTCCGCCTAAGCACACTCGGCTGCAGTGCAGCACGTTTCTCACTCACTCCTCTCTCTCTCTCTGGGTAGCTAGCTAGCCTGGAGTCTGTGTGTGACCAAGTTGATGCATTGCCATGCCACGATTGATTGGCTTAAAAACAGCAGCATGACTTTAATCAGTGCCAGCTCCAAATAAACTCCAAATAGCTGCCTTTTTGTCCACACAATTTCCATGGCCATCACGCGCTTTCACACAATTTAGGTTTTTAATTTTGTTGCAGTTTTGGTGCTCTGCTCTGCTTCACTCTGCTCCTGCCTCGCCTCGACAAGCGCATAAAAAAGTAGAACTTAATTTTCTTTTTTAGTGCACTCTGGGGCTATGGAGGTTGAGGCTAGCCAACGATGTGGGCAACCCCTCGTTCAGCTGGAGTTCAAATGGCAGTAGAGCAAGTGCGGGTCGCGCGCTTAAGAGCTGCTGCTGGCACGGTTAGACCCCACACAGTTTGGCCAACACTTTAGAGTTTTGGGCAAAATAAAAAGCTGAATACCAGTATCACTAAAATAAAATATATATTAGATGCGCCAAAGTTGAAATACTCTTGAAAGCAAATATCATATCGCCTAATGTAGAGAGAAAATTTTGTAGTTTCGGTGAAAGCGAGCTTCTTATATTCCCAAATGTTTTGTTAGATGAAATGAGTTTCTGACTCTGCGTTGATAGAAGTCATTGGGAAGACAAGTTTTGCCACATAGCATTTGAGATTTGTTGCTTTCCCAAAAACCTCAGGGATATGCTTAATAGAAATCAGGCCTGATTGCTACAGAAATCGATTCTGGAAAAATATGATTTGCTCTACGGATTGTTTAAAGTTTTTTAATGTATAGAGTGAATTTTTAAAGTTAAACTTACAACGGAGTAGTGGACTCGATAGCCTAGCGACAGTGTAGTCGACTATCTTCCCAGAGGTTGTGGGCTCTATTCCAACGTTAAGCATGGTCCTGCACTTTCCACTTTTCCTACTTCCCTAATTTTTCTTGTCTATTCTATATCCTTATGCCCATTGCCAATATCACAAATGGCCTGTTCTTGGCGTAAGTGAGTTGGGACGCAAAATCTCAGCTGCCGCCTACCTACCTAAAACATGATTGTCTCTAAAAGATTTTATAGGTGAAGAGTAAGAATAAATGGTAATACTTTCCAACACTCCTACGTGAATTTTTCTCTTCATAGCATATTTCACTTTGGGATATGTCTCCCATTCCCTCCGACTTCTGAGACAGAAATGGAATATTTTGGAGATTTCAGAACTCCACTCTTCCTGGAACGTCACGTAGTTCATGAATGATCCCTTTCTACAGATAGTAGCTATTCTACTAAAAGCTCATTAAACTTAACTGATTATCATGACCGTGGCCAGGGGAGTTTTGGAAGTTTAAACCACTCCTGAATAAAGAGATTTGGTCCATATGTTTTATGATTAACAGGAAACCCTCCTCCCAAAACTAATTACTGCCTACGATCTTTCTGATTACTTTGAAGAACTTTTGCTGTTAAGCGTAAAAAAAGCTACTATCTCATATTTCTTAATTTGTTTGTAGAACTTGGGACTATCTTGTTTTTTTTTTTTAATCTTAAATTCCATGACGCAATTTTTGAAAATCAAGAACCATTTTTACTAAATAAAGGTATTTTGACATTGACGACACCACAAAATTTTTGTATTCACAAGACAGTTAATTGTTTTAAACCTTTCAGCTCATACTTTAAGACTTTAGGCAGATAGTTGGTTTGTTCTCTTCTCGTTAAAGTTAAGAACTAGATTTTCCCAGTGTATGATTTCAGTTGTATACCTTTAAGACAGTATTAGACAGCCCCAGCTTTTCTTGTTTATATTATTATAATCAGGGCTTTATGTTTCACAATGGATAATCCTGAATGAACATAATAGAAATTATTTTGAAAAGATTCAAAATTTTTTTTTTTAAATTTATCAAAAATTGTTAAATCTATACATCAGTACTGGTCCTTTTTTGAAGACCTTCAAAAGCTCCCTGTGAAAGAGCTGTTTGGTACTAAACGTCTAAATATAAGGGGCTTGCAATAGATCAAACTGGCCGCAGTGTATATAGGTCTATGCCTAACCCACAACAATTACAATTACATCTTCTTCCCTCAAAATTAATTCCCCTTAGATATATCTAATACATTTGCGTCAAAGCTTTTTTGGATTCTCGAAGCATTACTGGTCAATACTTTTTGGTATAGCATTGAACACATCCAGCAAAGCCAATCGACAGGACAAAGTCGCCGGAAGCTAAATCATGTTGATTTTTATCATACAATCAAAAACAAGCGACAATGAGTGAGGGCAGGTGCATTATTGTGATGCAAAAGCAATGGATTTGGATTCGGGAGGACTATTTTCGAATTGTTTCTAGTGAACGGCGCATATATTTAGGGTAGTACTCCTTTTTGATCCTACGACCTTGTCTTATGAAGTCCTTATGCTCTACGCCACGGTAATAGAAAAAAAATGGCGATCAAAACTTTGAGATTTAATGCCGGGAGTTTCAATTGGGAAGATTGGACTTTGGGTCCAACGTCTTCCACATATACTCTTGTTTCATCACCTTATGAGCAAATCAGAATCTCCAATGAACTCAATTAACACCTCTTGAGGGATATGTTGATTCTTTTGCTGACAAACATCCCATACCCAATACAAAAAAAAAAAAAATATGATAGCAGAAGCCAACTGAGATGATGGCGTCATCAGCAACTTCTCTCTACTTTCTTTACTTGTTAAATATTTTCATCAGTTGTTGACGTCTTTTTCGATTTTCTTGTACCACTTGTAATCTTTTCTTTTACTCAGAGTACCCTCTCCATATGCCCCTGTCACAAGCTTGTTAAAAGAGGCTCATTAATCATCAGATTGGTGCTTCAAAAGTTTTTCAAAGCTTGCTTGTTGTCCCTGCGTGAATTTTTAAAAAATCTCTTCTAATTACAGATTTGCCCTAAAAAAGGGATAAATTAGTTCGGGAGATTTCCCAAACATAAAATCTACTAAGTCAGCGTTATAAAAATCTTTTCATCTAGCTTCCACAAATACTTTACAACAATCCCTAACTGGGTTCGGAAAACCTAAGTCAAATTAGGCCAACGAGATAAAGATTTCCTCAGACAACAATTTTGAGAAAGTCTTCTAAAACTAAAATCTGCTAGATCAACAAAATAAAGATGTCTTCAGAAAGCTTCCAGGCCACACATAATTTAGTATTATAATAACAAACTCTAAAGTGCTCCGGCAGACCAATGTCAAATTAAAACATCTAGTTCAACGAAATAAAGAGTGCCCTGATGGATCCCAGGCACAATTATTAGGATGAACTCTAAATAGATTCGGAAAGTCTTTTAAAGCTTAAATCTTGTATCTTATCAAAATTAGGACGCGCTCAGATAGCTTCCAGGATATAAACAATTTAATTAAATCGGAAATCCCAAGCTAAATTAAAGCCTTAAGCTTAACAAAACAATAAGGTCCATCGATGGGTACCTTGTCAAGCCAACAAGCCCAGAAATCGGGAACAAACTTAGAAAAGACAGTGCTGTGAAGCCTATATCAGGGCCAGGAACTAGAAAGAGATAATAAGTATATAATATCGAGTAATTAAATCAGTACCTAGTCTAAGTCTTGATTTTTTTGGAAGATTTTTCTTCTTAAGGTTATCAAAAATCTACTTTGGCGGTTTAAGATCGATTTTGCACATTGACGCCGCAGCTGAGATAATCTGAACTTCTCGATTTCGATAGCTTTGAGCAGAAAAAAACTTTCCAAATAAATCAAGAACTTCTTTAGAATATATACTGGTTTCTTCTTCTTCTGTAATCCTTGACTACCAGTGGAGCATAAGGCCTCGTTGGTTACATTCATCGTTACATTCTTGCATAGATTAGGCATCTCTAAAATACTTGCTGCATCAGCAGGGGGATTTCACGCATGATTACCCCTAGGTATAGAAAATCCGCTTTCCATGCTTAAACATTTGAAGTGCTGAGATTTATGGGTGATGGGTCCAAAGACGGTGAACATGTCACATTTATATAGCGAGTCGTTCCGAGACTGACGCCCGCTTGCAGCCGCGCTAACATGGCGAACATAGCCCGCTGCAGTTTGTCACATGGATCGCCGTTGGTTGATGGTCAATCGTGGTAAAGCGCCAACTCATTCACTATTCCATGTGCACTTTCTTGATCCTTAGAACAAATATATTGGAATTGGCTCCAAGAGTGCTCCCTGTCATATTAGCCCCACCAAGACTCCGACACGGGTTGGTTCTATATCTTCATCAAGGTTGCTCAGATATCCAGGGTGTGCCGCGGGGAGGTGAACGGACACCTGTGCAAGTCTAGTTTTTTGAAGTAGAAGATTAATTGTCGCATATAGTTGAAGTCATAGCTCATAGAATGATGCCACACTCAACCGGACTCACTATCTGGAACTTAGTCTAAAGTGTTTTAGAACTATCCCATAGCTGGCTAGTTTCAACTCTAAAAAGCAGTACAATAGATACCTAAGTTCAAAGTGCAACAATCCACGACGACAATATAATAGATATAGATCCAAATATCAACTGTCTTCAAAAGTGATTTCCTTACCACAAAAACAAACATGTCCCATTAAAGTGTATCCAAAAACCAAGCGAAACTATCCGCCGTTTAATTTGGCGCAACTTCAATTGGAGCCAACGCATAGAAATGGTGTGGGAGGGTATGGAGAGATATGGTGGCATATAGAGAGATGGCTCCATTCAGTCAGCCAGGAACTGACTGCCACCACGTAGTATTTTCCTTTTCAAATATGTGTCCAGCACTTGTTTGCCGTTTGAGTTTTATTTTTTTCTTTTAGTTTTATTATTTTTTTTGGTTGGTTTTCCTTTTTTTTTTATGAGACGTCGAGCAACACGCAAATGCTGCGTGCGTTCCGCTGCGTCTACGTCTGTGCTGAATGGTATCCTTTATCCATGTAGGTTCCTCCATCCATCCGTCCGTTCGTCCGTGTGGCCCGTCATAATTTCTGTTGGCGTTGGCACGAAAAACAACTATTGCCAGGGTTTACTCGACACCAACAGCGTTTTGTATTTCACTTCCCTTTCCTCTCTCTCTATGTGCGCCATTTCGACCACACCTCCTTACGCCTCTTTTCTGCATGCGCCTGGGCTACTCTATATTTTTGTGCACTGCACTCATATGGCAAAGGAGTATATTGGAATAGTGTAAGGTATATGAGAATCCATATGTATAATGCTCAAATGATAAGCTCCAAGTCTATTAGGGGATTCTGTTTCTCCAGAGAGGAGCTAGGAACTAAAGATGGGCTCAGAAAGATGGGATGGGCGGTACGGAAAAGTATTTTAGAATATGTGGATTTTATAATTTGTCAGAAGATTGAACTTATGCTCTAGTTTTTCACTTGTATTCAGTTTCTTGATATTGGACCCGTTTTTTGAGCATTAAATGCTCAAATTTGCCAAATTTGTATCTTAAATCTTGACATTGCTTCAACACTTATGGATAAAATTCGTTAGGGAACTATGGCTGTTAATGATAACTTCACTGAGGAACTTTTATTGATTTATTTTTTTTTTTTTACATGTACAGCCTGGGTTTCGTAGACGTATATGGACTTAAAAATGTAATTTTTATTTTTTTTTTTTTGAGATACCATGCCCTCTATTCATCTGCAATAAATATTCGTTGTTTACTTCTCAACCCTTAAACTTGACATGAGTGTTTAAAAAAGTGCCCTGATTTTTACATGTAATATGAACTCGAATCCGAGGTCTAAAAATACCATCACGTCAGGCTTCTGACATAATTTAAAAAATTCTCGTTTAATAAAAACTTTAAGACAATCTACAGATTTTTTCATAGGTCTAAAAAATCAAGTTAGGGTTCTGACACAACCTTTTTGAGGTTCCACATTAAACGAAGTGTTTTTGAGTTGTTTCAGAACCCGGCAATGGTACGGTTTGTGGAACTTGGATTCAGAGTCAGCCAACCCTAAATCGTTTAAGGATAAAAACATCATCAAAAAACATAAGACACAAATACAATTTAGAGAGGTTTAGGAGGTTATGTCGTGCTGAGGATTTTTTGCATATGGACTGGTCTCCAAATTGTAAATTCAGGCAACTTCCGACCCATTTTCAATAAAGACGGATTTTCTTTTTGGCTTGTAAGGTTTTGAATATTTTATCCGCCTTTTATTATGAAAACTTTACTTAAATATTTTTTTCAAACAATTGAAAATATTACAGTATCCGATAGGCGTTAAAAATCAAATTTTTATTTATTAATCGATTTAAAAAATGTTTGCCCTTTTCCAAAACAGTTCGATTTTTAATTTGCAAAATTATTTTGTACTGAAATATTTTATTTTATTTTAGAACAATTTAAAAGGATACAGTATCAAAAAAATCGAATTTTTATTTATTAAAAAATTTAACGCTTTCCCAAAACTGATCGATTTTTAATTGTAAATAAATACCTAAAAAATTGCGTTTTTGAAAACTTGTGACACCTCCTGTATGCCAAAGTGCGAAGTATTTTGGGTTTCTTCAATAAACTGAATCGATTGGAACTACAAGATATGAAAATTTTATATTTTTCGTACATTCCTTTTTTTTTTAGATATTTTCCAATAAATGTAGGCAAGATTAGAACATCTTGACCTAAAAGATTTGATGCATATAGCAAAATGTTGCCTTTTAAATTATGAAATTAACTAAGATGCTTTCCCAAAAAGTATTAAAATTTTTTTTTAATATTTATTTTTTTTACTCCAAATGTATTCGAGTATACATACAAAATACAAGTGAAAAGATTCATACTAAAGGATAGCTTAGTTCGATTTTTCATTAAGGATAATTGCAATATTAAACCTGTGAACCTTTATTTGCTTTTTATTTTTTTAATATATTTTTGTATCAGCCATCAACCTATTAATTCATTAAATTATAATCCAATATTGACAGAAGAAATAAATTGCTACCCACTAAACTTAATGTAGCTTATGATAGAGGTTATTTTTTTTTAAATCCGTAGTAAAATTGTAATTTTCCTTTACTTGTAATGAGAATTTATAAATCTTAATTGGAGATTTTAACAATCTTATTGCAAATTGGTCGAAATCCGAAATAAAGATTTTGGTCACGATTTTAGATATTTTCGCGGCTTACTTTAATCTGAAACATGCTTAACTTTAAGATTTTCCGCTCTCAAAAGAAATTTACACAAGATAGAAATGGCAATAATTTGTTTCTAAAATGAGCCTGAAAAATCTGGTTTCAAAATTGTTCACAATCCGAAATTTAGATTTTGGTCACGAATTTAGAAGTCTTCCGGCTTCTGTTAAGAATAATGACTCCCATGTCGAGAGCTTATTAGGGTCTCGACCAATCCCTTATGTAGTCTAAACTCTAGATTTTACGGGTTTCACGGCAGATATCATTCCATGAGTAGCTGGCAGCTACTTCAACTGTGATATTTTCTATGTTTATTGCTGGCTTTACCAATGCAGACGACATCTCCTTTGATCGGTTCGTGTTTGAGCATCTTTGCCAAACACTCTTTAGCAGTTGTTTCAAATTGTTGCGATAATATTATTTAGGCTCTTTGATGCTTTTTCAAACGATATCTCGCTTATTCATCCGCATATCGAATAAGTGTGACCAAGAATTTCTACGAAAATTTATATATTTAGACTAGTATGTTGGAAAAACACTAAAATATATGTTAAGAGAAAAACAAATACAAAATCTCTATGTACTCAGAATTGGAATTATCTGGAATTATAATTAAGCTCGTACATCTTTAATATCACCAATTTTTCGTAAGACATTCGACTGATTTTGTTCAATGAATGGAAATTGACTATAATAAACAATTATAATTGCTTTTCTTCGATTCTTGAGTAAAAGATCTTGCCAATTTTATGGGAGTTATTAGATATAAGACTAACAATCAGGCGTGCTTCGAAAAATTCAAATCAAAAAGGAAAAAATTTGATTCGTTTTTGCGTGGTTTCAATTTCACATGTTTTGTTATCGATAACTCCTTATACATATATTCGGGTCTCTTTGGTTTCTAGTCAAAATCACAATTGTTGAATATTTTTGGAACAGGAAGGATAATAATTAGGGGGAATCATGAAAGAAACGCATCTGTGTTTAAGATAATTGACCCACATACATAGCGCGTCCATCGAAGTAATACGATCCAATCACATTACTTCCCAAATACACAACAGCAGATCTTTTTGGTTCTGGCAGTCTTTTTGGATCATGGACAGATTTTTACTGAATTAATTATGGATTTTGAGAGGGTTCCGGATGCAGCGTCAGACTTTTGTAAATCTTTTATTGTAACATATATCCCGAGTTAAAATTTATCGTAAGCGGCTCTAGACCGGTTAACTGAATTAATTATGGATTTTGAGAAGTTTTCGGACTGAGCGCATTCGGGCGGCGTAAAGCTTTTAATTGTAAATATATCCCAGAAAATAATAACTTAAACTGCCTTAAAATTTAGTGCACCCCACGATGTAGATCATAATCCACTTTATAGGGTATTATTTTAGTCTGAATGACCCGACAGTTGCCAGATAACAAAGTTTTTTTTTTGTTATTTTTTAGCCAGCTGCCATTGCAATTGCCATTTGGTTGCTGTTTGCTCGCATTTTTTATTTGTTGGTTTTAAGCGCTTGCATTTTGTCTGTATGTGTGAGCATCTGTGTGTGTGTGTTGTATCTGTGTGTGCCTGTGTGTCAGTGCGTTAGTGTTGATGTTCATATAGTCGTCGGCAAGTTTTCAGTAAATATTTTTGCGATTTTTTAGTCGGACTTTTTAATTGAGTTTGTTTGGTGATGCAAAAGTGCGCAAAAATTACACAAGCAACTAGCGTGAGAGAATATACGGTTTACGTTGTTGAACCGGGGGCCGGAGTATACGGAAAGTACTCTATACTACTACAAAAGAGAGGTGGAGACATCCAAATACTAAAAAAAAAATAAAAATAGTGATAGTAAATTTGGTTGTTGCATCATTGGGTTGACTAGGAATTGTTTTGATTGGTTTTTAGGCAAACGTGTTGGCGTTTAAGCTTGTTGGTATGCCAAAAATCACTTGCCACAATCAACAACAACACGGCTACAATGTTAACAAAAAATTACAAAAAACAACTGGATAAAAAAAAGGTTAAGAACAGCTAGATTTTAGTGCGGTGAATTTATAAAACACCATAAAAGAGATTGAAGTGACATAAAATGGGGACAAGATTTATGATTTTTTTTAAAGCTGAAAGCTTAGGGGATATTAAATAGTTAACCCGTAGTTTAAGATCTGAAAAATTTAGTAGGCATATTAATTTTGAGATGTGTAAGCAGGATAGTTAATTATACAAAAATTGAAACTCCCTAAACAAAAACACGGTAACGTTTAAAGTGGACTTAAAAGTACGAAGTTTATTAACACTGTTTATACCACGAGATGTCAAAAAACAACTTTCACATTTAAAAAATTTTTTTTACTTATTTTATTTGCCGATAAAATATAGATAATAATAATAAAGAATGTGAATAAATGATTAAACTAAGAATATAACGCCTAGTTAGAATATGAAAGATTCCTCTTTGTAGAAATAGTGTTAAAACGTATTTTTTCTACTTTGAAATTTGTTCTTTTTGCGTAAAATCAAAGTGAGGGCTATACCGATTTGTATATAATCAAAAATGGACATGTCGAAAATTAAAAGGTTAACCAATAGGGCTGCAAAAACATTGCTAATATTGATAGCGACTGCCTTACTTTAATTTTTCGATGGTTTAAAATAATTACAATTAATCATTAATTCGTATTACCTGCTGTGATGTTGGCAAAGGGAATAAGGAAGCTTGTGTCGGGATTAAATACTCGTAGCACCTTGAAGAGCATTGTGAATTGTGTATGTCTCTGTTAAATTTGGGGCCAGAAACCACAATAATTCTTAACAGTGCACTTTCTATAGATAGCCAAAACTTAAACTCAATTGCTGGTAAATTAAAAGAAAATTACAAAATTTTAATCTTATCTTTGCTTGACAATTGCGTAGTACATGTATATAGCTCTATATTTGGTATTTGGTATTACAATGCTTTAAAGCAGATAAACATTTTTGTAATTTCGATACTTTTTTTTTTGGTATGGGTCAATCAAGTCAATTGATCAAAAAAAGTTTTTTTTTGAATCGGTGGAAGATACTAGACACTCCATAATAATCAACATGCCATTTTTTTCGACTCGCAAGCAAAAGTTCTTGCCATTTTCATTGGAGTTTTTAAATATAAGGAAACTATCATGAGTGGTTTGGCATACAAAAACGAGAAGTAAAAAAATGTTATTCAAACCGATTTTATGCATTTTTGTCATTGCGTGATTTTAAAACAAATCATAACATAAAAGTATAACTTTAAATTGTATTATTTAATTGATACCATTGTTACCGAAATTAAAGTAATTCACTAAGATTTAACAAACTTAATTTCACGAATATAATGAGAGATTAATTACTACTTTAAAGTGCACACACGAAATCATCGTGTCTCAGCTAAGCAATTGACTTATATCGATAACACCGCCTTTTGGATCTTTCAGTTATATTGATGAAACTATTACCAATCAGTTATTGTATGTGTAAACAGTACATTAGGTGCCAATATAAAGAGAGTGGAACGATTTACCAAATTTCGGATACTTCCCATAAATTAAAATTGTTTTAACGTGATTACCTTGGAATGCGAAATCCGTTAGGAGTCGTGTCAGATACCGAAAAAAACTACATCAAATAGGCGCAAGCAAAATCACCCAGCTGGCAGTTTTTGTATTGACATTAATTTCGAAGCTGACGTACTGGCCAAAAATACAGTCGATTTGGCGGTAACAACGCTAAAAGTGATTTTTATAATATTAAGCGCTAAATTTTATTTTCGAATAACTCTTTTTGGATGGACTGAAATTTAAATTAATTTAATCCAGATGAATCAGCTTACCAAAATTGGTGAGTAGAGTATTTTTTCACTTAATGAAAAGCAATTGGGATCGAGCATAAATACTCGACAAACATGGGAAATATAAAATTTATCGTTTAAGAATTGATAATTATTTGCATACAACAGCAACAATTGATGTTAAAATGTTGTTGACAGGCACAGTATGCGTGGCATAAAAATGCCTGTACGGAAAACAAAACTTTCATATTATATAAAAAACTATAACAAATTCTGTTGGCGCCAAGAATTTGATACTTTTTGCTGTACGCAGCTTTTGTGAAATCTAGACATGTAGATGGCGCAAGCAAAACAGATATGACAAGCATTTTCCCAAAAAATTGTCTTTTAGGGTCTGTTGTGTATAGTTCCAATTAAAGTTTCAAGTTACACATATTTAGTATACAATATGTACAAATGATTTATAGAAAGCCTGGCGGGTGGTGAAGATATCAGTGAACTGAGAGCACAGAGTGCACTTCCAGAGAGTTATACTGAGCGTAAAAAGTTTCCTTCTAATAAGTACGAAATTCATGATATTGCTAATCTCCCGTGATCTGGAAAATTGGGAATCTCCAACAATCGCAAACAATATCTTGAAAGAATCCGAGGACATGTGAAAATGCAGACGAGTTCTTTGCCATGGATTTGAACTGACAATGTTCCGCAAAACTTGAATAATTAAATTGCAATGTTAATTCATAAAAAAATTCGTTAGTCTCTACAAAATATTCCGCATTCATCTCTGCGAATTTAATTATGAGTTTACCCGCATACCCAGTTATTCTTGAGTTTTGTCTGGTCTTGGTATTTTTTTTTTTTCAACAATTACGCAATTAAGTGGGCAATAATGACAATAGTAATAATAAAAATTAAGTCATATTAACATTTGGCGATTCATTTTTGTCCACATTTTAGATATTTACACACTTGTAACCAATTTAAAAAAAAACATCTGATTTTTATACTTACTTTATGGCGCCATCTATTGTAAGTATGGCAATCTACATGTCAATTGCCCAAAAATGTGACAGACTTTAAAAGTCAATTATTTATTTATAAAACATTATTTTGTGAAAGAGTTCCAAACGTAAACAATTTTTCCATGAAATTTGAGATCATCACATTTCCATGCGATGATTTTAATTTTTTAGGCTTATATATATTGATGCTATTATCCGTCGGGAGCACAAAAAATTCTGCGAATTTCACCTGCACATATTTTTTGAGTATGAATGAACCCAGAGATTTTAAAAGCTGGATATATAAAACAACTAATTCTTTTTTTGCTCGAATTTGATTTAACGCGATTCAAAAAACTCATTCCGTTAATTTTTTACACGTTGAATTTGATTTACCGCGGTTTTAAAAAAATACAAAATTTAAATTTTAATAAAAAAATTTTTCCGCGTGAAAACAGAATTAGGTGTATTGGTAAATGGAAGTCTACTGAGTCCGACTTAATGTAAGAATTAGGAAACTTCGTCTGCGTATCTGAGATAACATATTCCTTAGCAGCAAAAACTATAATAATCTCCAGCTTCCCGAAGATTCAGGTTTTCGTACGCACAAAATGACGCACGAGCGGATGTGTTTCAATACAACCCCAGGTGTTCAAAACCATCTCTCTTTAACCTTATAAACTCTACCCAAACCAATTTTTTGGGCATAAAATAAGTAGCGCTTTTTTCTATTACGACTTTTTACGAGACTGCCATTTGAAGCATTGCTTTTAAAAAAATGTAATTTGAAACCGAAACTTTTATACCAATCCATTGCTCTTTTTATTCAACTGTCTGAAATCTTTCAATGCTGCTTCAAACGATTTGATTGAAAAGCAACAGTTTGCTTGTGGCCAGCCATCTTGGAAAATGCAGCCACTTTTTATTAACGCCTATCTTTTGAAGCACCCCCCATAAAATCGTTAGATCTTTTAAAAGCCATAAAAGTTTTGCTCAGTTTCGAGATACCATGATCTATAAAGCACATCCAGGGCGAATCCGGTCGGTCTGTGTGTGATATTTTAGTGCCTCAATCAATTTCCAGTCGATTGCAAGCTTTGCATTTTTCTAGGCTTTGTCGAGCTATGTACAGAGTTTTTGTTTGCTCATAAGCCTCTGCTCTGCACTTATTTGCCTTGCTCATTCATTCACGTACACACACGCACACACTCAAAGAGTACATTTTTTTTATAGCATACACAAACAGATGCACACACAGATACACACTCACACACACAGAGAGATAGATAGATGCTGCTAGAGTATTAGTATAGGACTATGCCGCTCATGCATATGCATTGTTTATTGATTTCTCTTTTTACACTTTTGCAGGGGCACACTCGGCCTAATTGTGAGCGCCATCTCCATATTCTGGTGCGCCATATCGGCCTCGAAACTATTTGCCACAGCATTCTCCATGGACCATCAACAGCTGCTGATTGCCTATCCATGTGCCGTGCTCTATGGAGGATTTGCCTTGATTACCATTTACTAGGCTACTACTACCAATGCCATCGACATTGCTATCGACATCATCATCATCAGCAAACAGCAACAGCATCCAACAGCCCACATCCACATCCCAATATCCCACATCCACATCATTGCCAAAGGCAACGAACAACGAGCACCAACTATATAGGCCTGGCCTGAGCTGGGCTGGGCTATTGGTGATTTGGTGTGTGTGGTTTTAATTGTAGCAACTATCCAACTACTCAATATATACTTGTACGTACTCTACTACATATAAATATGCAAGTACATAAACACATACCAACACACACACACACACTCACATAAAATGTGAAAATATTTTTACAGCTCAATGGCGGGTATTAAGAATATAAGCAGTCATCCGTACGCTCCATCCCAGCTCCATTGTTTTGTTTGGATCCATTCTTTTTTGTTCTGCTTGGGTGTAATAAATTTGATTGAAAAAAATATAGAGAAATTTTAACAAATTGAAATGGGGTTTTTTTTTCTGCTTGATGCGTTTACTCACAATAAAGGGTGTTTTTTTTAGGGGCTCACTTTGAGCATATTAATTTTTGCTGCGTTTTTTTTTTTATTTAATTGCAATTTGTTTGAAGAGATCAGAAATTTTTTATTTATGGTATATATAGGAAAATTGTAAAATAATTTGAAAAAAGTGTACTGACCAAATAATTTTTTAATTTGCACAAATAAAGCGCATTCATTAAAATGAAAATTGTAAATTTTGAGAGTTTTTTTTACTGTGTATTTGATTGTATGTAGTTCAAGCGATTATAAAGTCACTGCATAATTATTTTGGGTGTCAACGCAAAAAGGTAACAGGATGTGTTACCCACAACCAAATCTAAAAAATTTAAAAAGTTCTTGCGCAGACGACTTTGAGATACACTATACCATTAGATTATCAGGCTAATAGGTAGTAGGTACGTACTGCCAAACAAAAGTTTCCGGTCACTTGAGAAATTATTCGGAATTGATTAGAGAACTCCAAAAAATCTTCAAGGGTGTTTTAAAATCGATCGAATAATTGTATTGAACTATCATCAGCAACATAAACTCATCCAAACTCTGCAAAATAAACCAAAATATAGAAATTTGAAAATCATGGAGTGGCCGGCCCAATCCCCGGACCTAAATCCAATCAAATTTCTTTGGGATGAACTTGATCGTCAAGTCAGAAAACAGTGTCGGTTTTCGAAAGAACTCTCTAATTGTATTAAAGAAGACGTGGGAGCAGCTTGAACCAACAGTTCTTGAAAAACTTGTCAACAGAATGCCTGGAATCGTCGCAAAAGTGTTGAAAGCTAAATGTGTATAGTTTGACGAGAAAAAAGTATAATCGTTCTATTTGTACAAACATACTATTACAGTAGCGGATCTATCTTGATCTGCGCTTGTAAATGCGAACTTTGAAGCGCCGTATAAAAGTTTTAATCGACTGAAATTTTTTAGTTCTAATCGTCTGTTATTTATCTTTTAATAAGTGATAAGTTTTATGATCTTAAAGCTTTCTGGGAAATTAATTAAGTAATAGTGAAAATAGTCTCAAATGACTGATTTGCATAAAGGAGCCATATTGACTCTGCGGTCAGAAAACTTGAGCCTCCTTGCTATAATTGCTAAAGTTAGATTCAGCAAATCTTCGATAAGTCAATTTCTTAACAATTATGACGAATCCAGCAGCCTTAAGAGAAATCCTGGCTCAGGTAAAAAGAAGAAGAAGACGACCGACAAGGAAAATCGGATATCGAAGCGTTTAAGTAATGAAAATAGGTTCAAAACGGCTGAAGACATAAGGACCGAATTTGTCTAGTCTGGAGCAGTCAACATTAGCACAAGGAACATTAAAAGAGCTGTATATCATTGTGGAAAATGTGTGGTACAAGGACATTACCGTTGAAACAATCCACAATTTGGCCATATAAAATAATGGAGGACCCACAAAATATTAAAAGTTATAATTTAAATGTATTAAGTATCGTACTAAATAAAAATAATTTACTTATAATTTTAGCTCACTTTTAAACAAAAAAAAAATTTTTTTAAAGCCTATTTGGCTACCGTAAGCTGTTCATTTATTTTTGATTCAGTTCACTATTTAGTTTATCTTATTTAACAGAAAGCTTTTAGAGGAAAAACCTCTCGGCCCATTAAATTAAAACCAATATAAGCTAATTTACAACGCTAACGCCAATTCAAAGTTCACGCATGCAGCCAAAACTAAGTGTCCGAATTTTTTTGTCCGGTACTGTATCTGTTACAGTTAATATAATATAGTATAGTACAATTTATACTTTTAATAAGCATCATCTTCATAATGAAGTTTTCTTTTCACATGCTATCAATAGCTTCAAACGTTTTTCATCAATTTTGTTAATCTTAAGTAGTTATTATAAGGTGTCCGGAAACTTTTGCCCGGCAGTGCATAATATTCAAAAAAAGATCACTGAGGGTAACAAATATTTCCTCGATCGTTGATCCCTAAACGCTGTTATCTCGAACCCTTTATATGCACTTCCGCCTCTATAGTATTATTTTTCGATTATCTCTGATAGTTGTGTTCCGATTATAATGACGTTTGACGTTAATCGAAAGATTACTTTTTATTTCACATTTTTCCTTTTCAATGAAAATTATAGAATAATAAAGCTTAATTATTTTGGAGCAAAATAAACTTATTCTGGCTGGTCACTAGGGTGGCCCTTTTTGTAAAATTTCACGATTTAAATAACGCCTGGAAATTTAAAGACAATCCGAGAGTATTTAATAGTCGCTCAAATGTCATAATTTTTACCTTTTCCGTTTTTGACTGTATTTTATATAAACTTTACAAACTTATTTCCAGTCAAGGCAAGGTATAAAAATTGTCGGCCTAAAAATTTTATCGCCACTCTGGTCACAAAAAAAATTCAAGTTATCCCAACTCTTATATTCGCGAAGATCGAAGCGTTTAGACAGTCGAAGAGATAGATTAACAGATGGACAGAAATGTCTTGAGAAATTTTCCTTTTCTCCTCCTGATCGTAGCGGGTACAATTTTACAAACTGAATAAAGGAAATGTTCATATTTTTTTTAAGTATGTTTTTATGAAACTAATACCATTCCATATCGTTATTAGGCTTAGGCTTATTAGATTACACTAATATATAATAAGCAAAGCAAGCATTGCGCTGGGATCCCTTTTCAGCAAGCAGGGCGCAGAGTAGAAAGACCACGTACCACCTGGAGAAGATTCACAGAAGCTGAACTGAAATCTCTGGGGTTAAGTTGGAACGAATTTAGAAATATAGTATAGCCCAAAATGAAAGATGGCAAGTAAAGGCGCCCTTTGCTGCCATATGAGATAAAGGAAATATAAATATATATATAAATAAATACAAATATATAATAATTGCATGGGACTCTAACGGAGTGAGAAAAATGGTCGCCTTAATCCTCTTACCCAGAGATAAGATGATCACAGAGTACCGCATAGAAATAAATTTTTATAAACGTTTGAGAAGATACATGAATAGGGAAACAATTGTGAGGTATATTGATGAGCAAAAAAGGCACCGGAGTCCCAGGGCTAAAAATGCGACAGTTAGAAGCTCTGGGTACATTGACCAGCATATTTCAGACAGAAGTATGTGCCATAGGTCTATGTGTACTCAGCTACCTAAATAGGAGAAAGGGACAGAGATATTGTCAGACAGTCAAGCCGTGATCAAAGCGGTGACTGACTTCAAGATTAATTCGTTCGGGAAATCAATGCCACACTCAGCCGTCTAGGATAATGGAACAAAGTCTCTCTTATATGGATTCCGGGACACAAGAAACTGGCGGGAAATGGTGCTACGAGAACACTATTAGTTCATGAACCTTATTGCGGCATTGGCCGATACACCACTAGACTGGTGCTCAGAGAAGAGGAGAGGTCGAGACGAGAAATGAACTGGACCAGTACTTCTGAATAGGTGGGATATTTTCTTTCCCAATTCGGCAACAACGCCTTTAGAACCCTAAATGGGAGGAAACCTATTTACACATACTTGCAGATCCTTACTCGGCGGGCATAGAATATCGATACTAGATCCGACTAGATCCTACCCAAATAATTAAGTTTCTTAAGATAGCTCTAGGGACAGAAGGGAGTACAATAGACCCTGCGGATCGCAGAGCAGCATTTCTCATCGATATTATTATAGTTAGGTTCCATAAATTTGTCGAACACTTTTTTTAACGCTTTTCTTCCTTTTGGGGATTAAATATGAGAAAAAACCAATTTGGCGCTATTGCTTGGATAGTTTTTGTTCTTTATATTTACGGCTAAGACTTAAAAACCTCGAGTTGGTTAGGCGTTGTGTGGGCAGCTCAGATAATGACTGAGATCACCCAAAAATCGTGTGGTCCTCTAATTAAAAGAAAGGGAGAAAAGAAATTGAAGAAAGGGAGGGACTGTGGAGGAGGATCAAAAACGGTAGTACGTGCCCTAATCGCCTATGTCTCTCATGTTGCAGAACCATTTTGAGGATTCTACATATAAAAGCAGCCCGATCCGCTATGGACACATAGGCTAGACTACTCAGATCCTCAAAGAATGGTTACCAGAAACAAAGTTCGTCTTCTAAGAAGCGCCGGGTTGTCGCATAACAGGTCTTGGATGCTTTCTGTCTTTTTCTCATCGCCGCAGCAGCGGCAGAAATCGCGGGAGTTCACCTGTTCACTTTGGATCATATCGCAGACAGAGTGCTCGGGAGAACCGCTCACCATTTCCCATTCTCTTTCCGCCAGAGATCTACCCGTCTTCCTAATTTGCGATACGAAATCATGTATTGGTGTTTTTATGTCCATAACCGCAAAACCTTGAGTAAGAATAAACTTTTTTAGTCAAGTCAATATCTTAGGGGAAAATCCAGCCGAAGTAGATTGCAAAGATAAATCATTTGGGCATCGTTCTTTGGCAAATGGCTCACTTTCAAGACTTTCATATACAATCCAAGACGACAAAGGATGCGCTAGTTAAACTGGTTCCACTACAGCAAAAGTAAGCTGATGTACTTGTGGAACAGGCGTAACCGAGTTGCTAAGATAATTACTCCAAACGAATTGATCTGGGAAGCTGCTTCCCTTACAGACAGTCGAGTCAGGCTGCAGTTGCCGCAGGATGATCTTGATTCGTAAGAAACGCAACAATCAACTTCAAATACAGAAATCATCAATCCTCAGTGGTAAGTAGAGCGGCGTTAGCGTCGTTAATCCATTTTAAGTTTAAAAAATATTGTCTGAGAATAACCTCTAAAGCAAAATTCGAAGGTAATGAGAAACAATGTAGGTTATTTTATTTCTATTATTATTTTACTTTTATTAAACTAGTTGTGTAAACGTGTACAAAGAAACTCCTCCTCTCCTTTGCCGTTTTGGATACATTTCAGATTTTACTGCTTCTAAAGTACTCTGCTGTCTCCATAAATAGCTAAAGCACTGTTTTAAATTTTACAACTTTTTAAGCCCTTCCAGATTAATTGCCCGTAACGCATATTGGCAACCGTTTCGTATGGTTTACATGTTTTTGCCATATGTCTGCTTTTACTTCAAAAAAATACTATCATGGAACATTGTTCGCAGTTTCGTAGCATTTTTTATGATCTCCAACTTCCTATTGTCATTAATTTATGAACATAAAAAATGTGCCTTAAAGCCTAAAGCAAAAATAACAACAACAAAAAAACACCCTCTACAACTCTGCATGCATTTTGTTGTTGAACATAAGCACCATATTGAAATTTCACACGTTTTGTGTGGCCATTTCCGTTTCCGCTGCTGCATACTTTTAGGTGCTGTATGTTTTCACGCCCCACCCTACCGAATTGCACAAATTGTTGCAATTTTTTGTTGCCGCCGGTTTTACTTCATTGTCAGCATGCAAAAAAAAATAAAACAAACATCCAAAAAATGGCAACAATTTTTGGGGCTCAGCTTTTGTTCATATTTTTATGTGTTTGCTGAGGCCATCATTGAAATTATTCAATTGGAAATTCGGCTTAATTGAGTTTTCAACAACGACCATTTTGATTTGACAGATATACAAGCCATATAAAAACATCTAAATATATACAAAATAGCAAAACCCTTGCAAGTGTTAATTGAATTTGTGTTAATGACAGTAAATACAAAAACGCGCTCTGAAAAAGGCAAAAGAGAAAAAAAAGGGTCGCCAAGGTCGTCCGTCGTCTGGACTGGCTGCTGCTTACCATATGCAAATACATAACGAAAGCCATTGCATAAAAAAAAAAGAAAAATATTCCGCCATTTTACATATTATGCGTTTTCATAATTAGCCTACAAAATGTAGCACTGGGAGAGGGCAAGTGGGGCAAAGTGGCTTGCGCATGAATAAATTTCAAGTGGAATGCGATAAATTTGTAGCATACTTCTGTGCGCTTCAACGCTACTTTGCGCTTTTTGATTTCCGTTTGCCACAACCCGCTTATGCAAATTGTTGTAATTACTACAATTCGGTTCAGCATTTTTATGTAACGAAAATGCTTACAAAAAAATAATGAATGAATGCCGTAAGAGAGCAAAACGGGCAAAAATTAGTCAGCTAGGGTGCTATGCGACAATTGGATACACTGCCAAGGGAAGGTAAAACAAAATTACAAAGCATTTGCGCTCATATCTAAACAGTTCCAGCTTGAAGTTATATATATATGTATATTTTTTTAAATTTCAGCTATAAAGCATACTTTTCTGAACCTGGCGACTCTTGTGGGATGACTATGGTACTAAAAAAAACTGAAGAAAATTCAAACGCTACAAAATAAAACTCTACGCCAAATAACATATGCTTCTTGGTATATTAGGAATAAGAATTTACATAAAGATCTTAACATTGATTTCACAGGGGAATATTAGCGAAAAATATAAAAGCAAATTGAAAACACATCCAAAAATTAGCTTGCCTGTGCTCTTCCGGGCGAAGATTAAATAGATTACTCCCTTCCGATCTAAAATATCGAAAAATGTAAAAAATCACAAACCTGTTGTAAATCATTTTTAATATCAGACATAATACCATAATATTGTGTATTGATTAACTTAGTTATTTCCTATTAGATTATAGCCCTAATTTTAAATAGGCTGATTGCCGAATTTTAAAAATATAAATTTAAAAAAAGACCATATTTAAAATTCTTTTTTCGTTGGAATTAAGCCTTGTAACCCTTAATACTTTAGCAAAAAAAATAAATAAATTTCTCCTGTTTCAAAAAAGTTATCTTAGTTGCATCTACTATAAAAATAATATTATTTCAGTATTTTTAACATTTTTTGTGAAATATACTGCTTAATATAGTCAAGAGATTTTCAAAACTTTTGGCGTTCACAGATTTTAATCATAGCTTTTATAAACAAAACCTGATTTTCACTAGAAATTATATTTTCGAAAATAAATATGAGTTTTCCTTGGACAAAGTGCAAAATATTTGGTGATGTTCCATGTACAAAGTATGATATTGACGTTTTTTTTTATAAATCTTAATTTCTTGTCAAGTTGCAAAAGAAATCCATCGAAAACTATATAAGAACTTGAAAATTCGTCCTCTGAACTTCGTTTATGATTTCACATTATACTCATAATAAAATGTACTAGTAAAAAGTTGTTTCATATCTTTTTATGGCAAATAAAATTTTGTTTATTAACCCTTTCAGGGTTGAATTAAAATGTGACGCCTTAAAAAATATTTGACCTTGGAATTATGTTACCCCTGTGAGAGGCTTTAGTGAAGTAGTCCTGACTTCAAAGAATTGAAACTAACTTTTGCTCAGAAAGATTTTTTTATTTATTAATTCATCTTTTTTAAAGCAAATAAATCACTTTTTGTGTAAGTATAACTTAAAAAGAAATCATTATTAATTAATTACACAGTACTACAAAATCAAAAAAATCAAAGAACTTTTCAAGTGACTAAAAATTTAATCACCCAACATTAAAGCACATTTCTCGTTCCTTTAAGAAGCAGCATTACCATTCAGGACTATCAATTGAAAACTCTTTAGCTGTTCAATTATATTATTTTTTTTAATTTTAAAATATACACAATCTAGACAAAAAAAAAGCACCTTACCCTCTTGGCAACTTAGTAAAATTAGTGCATCCCATTTTGACATGTTTTCAAACATTGCTTGGAAATCCTTGAAAAATCTGGTATGTCATATTTTAAACACTATTTTAATGTTATTTGGTGTAAATAAAGAAATTGGCTCTAATAAGCGACTTTGATGATGCATCATTAGAAAAAAGTTTATATGCATGTTGAAATGGAGAACGACAAGGATTTATGTTTGGAGTTTTGTCCATATGGCTGGGTAAGCGAAAGAATAGGTTTCTATAGGACTTCTTGTTGTCACTAAAGATAGTAGCTACTTAATTTCTGAATAAGTAACTAAAAATCGTTTTTAAAATTTGCAATTTTCCTTCTTATTGTTATATTTTGTCATGCAAAAGTAATTCCATGACAAAATGAAAATTCCCATTAATTATGTTTTAAAAAATTCTTTAATACTGCTTTATATACTACACTAGTGGAGCATAGATCCTCAAAAAAAGCTTTATATGGAGTAGCTCCCTCCTTTGGTTTTGCAATCATTTTATAATGTAAGACAAAATGTTTGTATATAGTCCCCATTTGCTTCCAAGCTGTGCATCGCAAATCAAAACAATAAAAAAAATATTTTTGTACTCGTTACAACACTATTTACTTTCTTAGTTCGGACTGTATTTTCTGAGTAGCTTAATGCCCAATAAATAGCTAGTCATAATGCCTAATTCTTAAGCTTTAGAGTTGACATACAAACTGATGTCCAGAAACCAAGTAAGGTGCTCTTCATGTATCCAAAGAAAATAAAATTTAAAAGTGATGCATAAAAAGACTATAAGCAATTACAGATAATCCTTTGTTGCTGTTACGATGCACTTAACAAGGAAACGATCTTTTTATTTGACCAATGTTATTGATGCTTATACTTATTATTATTTTAATAAATCTAGAAAAATTTCACTGATACATATTTGATTAAAAGCTAACAGAAACAAGGAATTGTAGTATTTTTTAAAGCTGTAAAAGTACTTGTAAGTATATTTATAAAATACGGTACAGGGTATAAAAATACTGCCCTATAATTATCTAATATTTATATCTAAATCTTCAATAAAAAACTTGGATTCCTTAAATATTGTAATGAGTTATCATTTCTTTAATATCAGTATTGAATTATAACTTTTTAAATAGTCACATCCGCAAGATAATTGTTTTCGTATTTAAAAGACACAAGGCAAGCATGCAGATAAAAGTTTAATTAATATGTGAGCTGTCGAAAAGAGTTATCACGAAAATTCGAAATTTTGATATTTTAGAAATGGCAAATTTCAGAGTACGAAAAAAGAAGAAGAGCTTACAAATTTTAAATTTTTCAACAAATCACAAGTTCTGTATATGGAAAGTTATTGAAAAATAATGCATAATATGCAAATGTTTTATTTGAATGACTTCTTAAAATAATAAGCTTAAAACTTAGTTTACACTAAGGCATGGGCATATCTGGTTAAGAAGCATACTGACTTACCTGTTTTGACCTTTTTTTTATATTTATATTTTTATATTAATTTTTATATTGATATTAAGTTTAATAACGATCGTTCGTTTCGGCTTATTTAATTTTTATTAAATACCTCGCTAATTTTATTTATCAAATAGGATTACTAAGCCAACGCCGAGCAGGTTACACTCACATTTTCTTATCACTCACATACAATAAATACGCAGACTTGCCTTACCATT
This sequence comes from Chymomyza amoena, assembly GCA_037043745.1. Classification (NCBI taxonomy): domain Eukaryota; kingdom Metazoa; phylum Arthropoda; class Insecta; order Diptera; family Drosophilidae; genus Chymomyza; species Chymomyza amoena. The sequence continues at coordinate 50,064 of JBAMAX010002954.1, forward strand.
TACACACATTGCCTTTAATAGGCAACAAAAACATAAAACATACACTCTATACGCATATCACTTTACCCCACACACACACATGCTGCACTTAAAACTTTCACTGCGCATCAAAAAACAACAACAACGAAAACTTGCACTTATCTGCGTGCGCACCTTTTCATACTCACTTGCTTAAAATACACATTAAAAAAAATAACAAAAAACAAAAACAACAAATTGGCGCTGGCTTTCTGACGCCCACGCATAAGCACTGCACTTGCACATAAAAAAACCAACAAAAAACTTGCATGCAGCTGCGTGCGCACCTTATCACACTTATGCACAGCATGCGCTTGCGCTAATAACTTTAAAAAAAGAACCTATAAAAACCACAACAAATTTCGTGCGCGCTTTTTCACACCCACGCAGCGTATGCGCACTTATGTATAACTCTTATTGCACATAAAAAACAACAACAAAACTTGCCTACATCTACGCGCGCACTTTATTAATTTTGTTTAAATTATTTACCAACGACTGCCAATTGTTGGTAATGACTACACTCACCGGTTTTACATAATAAAATCATTTTTGGCAATGCCAAAATATATTAATTTTTAATAACAACCGCAGCGCGTAACCGACTCAGACGCGTGTTTGACTATTTTTGATTCTCTTCTTTGCTATGTTCTTTAGCCGGCAGCGACTGCGCTGCAACTGCATCATTCTAAGTGTTGCTAATGCAGAAATCTATGTAACTAAAGTGTTGATTAATTCGTTTGCGCATCGCATCAGGTGTTTAATTTGAATATCGATGTGCAAAATGCAAATCGATAAAAAAGATGGCAAAGCCCAGCTGGTTTGCATAAATGCTGCTGCATTGCTGGTAATAACGCGGTAGATTTAAATATGATAAATATGTTTTATAATGTTTATTTTAATGTAAAGAATTTAAATAAAATGTACTATTACACATTTTATATCGATTAGAGCCCAATTAATTCGACCATTCTGCTTGTATTTACGAAATTTGCTGATTGGCATATGATCACATTCTAAATCAAAATGCTGTAACTCTTTCAGGCTTCAAATGCCAACATCACAGCTATATCGAATTATTTTCATTATTTATTGTTTTTATTTATTAGGCTGTTTTATTTTGTTCATTTCTATATGTAACATAATGCATGTATTTGTTTTTAATATTTAGTTTTAATACATCGAGTTCTAAAAAAATGTCTGCCAAAGTTTTTTTTGGCTAATCTTAATAACACTGTACAACAGTGATTTAGAACTTTTCAAGTGACCTAGTAGTACGTTGTGAGGTCTTGACGAGTAGATCACGATAGTGTTTTTCAAAATTGTCTAACATCTCCAAAATCGTAAGTTATTGCTTAAAAACCGTTTTTCGGATATTGCGATCACTCCTACAATCACAACGTCGCCATTTTTCAACCGATTTTCGATTGCTTTATGGCTTTGGAAAGAAGAAATTTCAAGTCCTTTAAGATGATATATACTTGTTGTATACTTCATACAAAGCAACTACGAGATTTTTTAAAAGTTATCTAAGATTTACACTTTTTTTTTTTTTTCGTTTTTCACATCTCTGAAGTCTTTTCTATATAACATTTTGTTCAAACACCTTTAACTTTTTAACATTTAATCTTGAAGAAATTATCAATGCCGAGTAAAAAAGTCATGGTTCAATCATACAATCAGTCGATAAATTTTTAAGTTACGACGCTTATTATAAACAAGAAATATTAAAATTTCCGTCGACACAAAAAAATGTTTTAGATGGATAATTCGTTTGTTCATTAAGATATCATAACCAAATTTGGTATTCAGAAGTTTTTTATATGTTCCTAAGCACTGTACACATTTGTATAACATAAATGTTTATAAAAAAATACATTCAAAGTGTGAAAAATACGATCGAAAAAAAGGTGTAAAATCTTAGAATTAACGTTTTAAACAAGATCATGTGTAATATGCTTTGTTATGAAATTATAAACAAGTTGTATACCATCTTAAAGATTAGAATCTTCTTCTTTCAAAACAGTAGAGCAATCGAAAATCGTTGAAATATGGCGACGTTATGATTGTGGAATTGATCGCAATATACCGAAAAGCGTTTATACAATGCAACTTACTGATTTTGGGGGTGTTAGACAATTTTGAAAAACTACTATCGAATGATCTACTTCGTCAAGACCTACAACGTACACTAGGTCACTTGAAAAGTTCTAAATCACTGATTGTACAATGTTATTAAGATTAGCCAAAAAAACTTTGGCAAACATTTTTTAAGAACTCGATGTATTAAAACTAAATATTAAAAACAAATACATGCATTATGTTACATATAGAAATGAACAAAATAAAACAGCCTAATAAATAATGAAAATAATTCGATATAGCTGTGATTTTGGCATTTGAAGCCTGAAAGAGTTACAGCATTTTGATTTAAAATGTGATCATATGCCAATCAGCAAATTTCGTAAATACAAGCAGAATGGTCGAATTAATTGGGCTCTAATCGATATAAAATGTGTAATAGTACATTTTATTTAAATTCTTTACATTAAAATAAACATTATAAAACATATTTATCATATTTAAATCTACCGCGTTATTACCAGCAATGCAGCAGCATTTATGCAAACCAGCTGGGCTTTGCCATCTTTTTTATCGATTTGCATTTTGCACATCGATATTCAAATTAAACACCTGATGCGATGCGCAAACGAATTAATCAACACTTTATTTACATAGATTTCTGCATTAGCAACACTTAGAACAATGCAGTTGCAGCGCAGTCGCTGCCGGCTTAAGAACATAGCAAAGAAGAGAATCAAAAATAGTCAAACACGCGACGGGGTCGGTTGCGCGCTGCGGTTGTTATTAAAAATTAATATATTTAGGCATTGCCAAAAATGTTTTTATTATGTAAAACCGGTGAGTGTAGTTATAAGCAACAATTGGCAGTCGTTGGTAAATAAAATTAATAAAGTGCGCGCGCAGATGTAGGCAATTTTTGTTGTTGTTTTTTTATGTGCAATAAGAGTTATACACAAGTGCGCATACGCTGCGTGGGTGTCAAAAAGCACGCGCGAAATTTGTTGTTGTTTTTATTAGTTTTTTCTTTAAGTTAAGCAAGCGCATGCTGTGCATAAGTGTGAGAAGCTGCGCACGCAGCTGCATGCAAGTTTTTTGTTGTTTTTTTTATGTGCAATAAGAGTTATACATAGGCGCAAGCGCTTACACTGCGCGGGTGTGAGCAAGCGATCACGAAATTTGTTGTTTTTGTTTTTTGTTATTTTTTTTAATGTGCAATTTAAGTTATTAGAGTAAATGCAAGCTATGCCTTTGTGTGAAAAGGTGCGCGGGAGGATAAGTGCTAGTTTTCGTTGTTGTTGTTTTTTGAGGTGCAGTGAAAGTTATAAGTGCCAGCATGTGTTTGTGTGTGTGCGTGTAAAGTAATATGCGCATAGAGTAAGATGCATATATTTTTTGGCCTGTCAAAGGCAATGTGTGTAAACGGCAAGGCTAGTCTGCGATTTTATTGCATGCAAATGTAAAGTATTAAAATGTGAGTGTAAGCTGTGCGGCGTTTATTTAGTTATCCTATTAGTAAATAAAATTAGCGCGTAAATAATAATAATTAATTAAGCCGAAACGATCGTTATAAAACGTAATAACAACACAAAAATCAATATAAAATATTAATGAAAATATCAATAAAGAAACCCCAAGCAGGTAAGTCAGTATGCTTTTTAAAATATATAATGCAATTCAATTGTTGCACTAATTTAAAAAATATTTCAAAACACAAGATAACTATATTTTAGGATACAAGGATTTTTATTGCAATTCTTGCTAAAAGTAAATTGGTTACCGATTTGAATTTATTAAAGGGCACTGTCTTCTTTTAAACAGATTGAAAAGTTTCTTTACAGCTTTAAAAATACTATGATGCCTTGTTTTTGTAAGCTTTAAGCCATATATTAGGTATTCAAAAAAGTTCTCTTACAAATTTGACCAAAAAGATAACACTTTTTTCTTATATTTGAAAGAAACTTTCTCATACCAAATTAACATATGTGCCGTTTTGATCGATAACGATTTGCCAATTTTGGGCTAAAACCCAAACGAAAACTGATCCAAGTGTGTTTTGCAGTCTTCCACGGAATTTAAATTTACATTAATAAGAGACTTCTGCAGAATTCCAAACAAATGCTAATCTGAAGGTGCAAAGTCTGGGCTATATTGTGAATGCATCAAAGCTTCCCAGCCAAGCTCTCTCAGTTTCTGCCGGCTCATCAAAGAAGTGTGTGTTTTTGTTGATAAATTTGCACCGTTTTAATTGAATTCCTTGCTCTAATCCCGTTAATTATTGACAGTTGAGAACAGAATCAATCGTTTGAGCAGGTTGTAGAAGCTCATAATGAACAATTCCTTTAAATTCACACCATATACACAGCATTACTTTACTTGGTGTTAATCCTGGACTTATTACCGTTTGCGAAGCTTCATCTTGCTTCCACCATGATATTTTTCGCACATCATTGTCGTATGTGATTCACTTTTCATCGCCCGTAATCATGGTTAGACTTCAGTAGTGATTCTCTATTGACTGCTTTTAATTCATGTGACACCCAAATATCGAGCTTCTTTGTGTATCAAGATTTCTTCAAATGGTTGATCACTGTATGGTGATGATTGCCTAGTTCCTTAGCAATGTCCTTGCTGCTTCTATACCGGTCTGACTCAACTTTTTTTGGACTTGGTCGATCAAAAAATATTTAACATCCAAATTATCCGATCGAAGGCGAGTAAACTACTTCGTTGCATTTTTTCTAGTTACAGCATCGTCTTTGCAAACTTCACAAATTTTTCCAGCAATCTGAGACGCATTCTTACCTTTTATAATAGAAAAGGTTTATTTGACGAAAATGTTCAAAACTTTCAGTCATTTTTGAACGTATATAACTTTTCACAGAAAACGCGATTTTAATAATTTAATAATTCTAACAAAACAAAGCCTAAAATGTCAACTTTTAAACAAGCTATAGCTTGGCTACTTCCAATTTATATAACCAGAGATATTACATTTAAAAGCTATCTAGCGACAATTTGTAACCGAATACCTAATATATACCCGCAAAATTTCTCTAGAAATATTAAAATAATTACAAATATCATCAATAGATTTGGTCCACATTTTAATTTGTTCTAATTTAATTTGCTTTGTATATCGGGCGGTTATCTTTTTTGGTTTGTGGATATAAGTTTGTTTGTTAACTCTAAAACCATAAGAGTTGGGCATTAAGACTACCTATTCAGTGGGCATTAAGCTACTTAGAAAACACAGTCTGAAGAATGTACCAAAATAGGTTAAGGCGGCACTTTAGGAATAGCGTCTCAACTCACTTTGGCCAAAAACAGGGCCTTTGTGATACCGACAATGGGGATAACGATATAGAATAGACAGGAAAAATTAGGTATATGAGAAAAGTGGAAAATGTAGTACCATGCTTATCGTAGGATTCGAACCCACAATTACTGGGATGATACTCTAGTAGACTGTCGCCAGGTCGAGGCTGCATAAAGTAACAAACTTAAAAAATTTTTTTTTTTATTAGCGCTGCAGAACATGGAAGCAAATAGGGACTCTATTTAAGCAATTTGCCATAAATTATGCAAATGATTGCAAAACCATTTAGCTACCTCTATGTAAAGCATTTTTTGAGGCCCTATGCTCCACTAGGAGAAAAGGACAAATGCATTTTTGAATAAAAAATATATGGGCTACAAAATATGACAGTAGGAAGGAAAAGGCCACATTTTAAATCAATTTTTTTTTTAGCTTATTAACAACAAAATAATAAATTTCTCTATTGAAAAAAAATGCTTCCTCTTTCCCAGAAACATGGAGAAAGCTTTAAATATAAAACCTTTTCGTTCTATATTTTAAAATATACATTTTTTTTCATATAATACATCAATAAGTCGGTTATTAGAGTTAATTTCTTTATTTACACCAAATTGCATTGAAATGATCAGCTGTTTAAAATACGACACATCCGGGTTTTTAAGGTCTTCAAGCTATGTTTAAAAAATGTAAAAATGGCATTTTATTGCCCATGTAAAATGCATTAATTTTACTAAGTTGCCTGGCTTTTTTTTGGTCTAGATCGCTACAGTTTAATATATTTTAATAATAAGATAATTGAAAAGATAATGTGTTTTAAATATAAGATATAAGATATTCTTAAATGGTAATGCTGCTTCTTAAAGGAACGAGAATGTTTGTTGATGTTTGTTGATTCAATTTTCGGGGAATGTTCTTTTAAATTTGTTTGAGAAAATCAATTCTTTTTTTTACAAAAAATGAAAGGATTTTCGATGCGATTGGTATTAATAGACTTAGAGCGTCTTGGACGCATCTAAGTTTGAGGGACTTTCTAAGAACTTTGAACGAGTTTTTCTCGGTACCACGTTATTCCACCAATATTCTAGTCTTGATATATTTTGCCGATTCCCTTCGTTTAATTTTTAATTATTTTTTTGTATGGTTCATACTAACGATATACATGAAAAAATCTTAAATTGTTTTTTTTCGAAGGTCCACATTTTACTTAATGTTTCCTCAAAAGTCATTCTAATTTAGTATAAGCCATAGACGATTCCCAAACTTCGCCTTCTTTTCGGCCAAAACTAAGAACCTTCCCTTAAATGACGTATAAAATATATATAACCGCAGATTGCATTCATCTCTTTATTATTGAACTCCAAAGTCTTTGCATTTCTATGGCATTTCTTGGTTAAAATCACAGTCCATACGCCCGATGCGTTTAGGTTGCTCGACATTCATCTCCTTAACTCCAAGCACGTTTATTCTCACCAAGCTTATATTATTTTATTGACTTCACTCAATCGCTTCAAGTGCCTTCTACCAGGTTATACAAACTTCACAGCAAAGTAAATATACCCTCTACAAGGGATCAAAAAAAAAAAGTGAAAATACGTGGGAATAATTTTACGCTAATTACGTGGGTCAAAAAAGGAGTAAGGGAGCCCGACCCACAGACACCGGCTAATATAATGCGGCTCATCAAAGCAGCAGGAGCGTTGCAAAATGTTCCCAAACCATTTGGTTATTAGCGCCATTAATAAATACTCGTTAGTTGAATGGTTGGCAGCAACCTGCCAAGTGCTCGCTCGGCTCAGGCCAACTACATAGTTGAGCTAGAGGTGGACAGAGCCAGCTGATGTGCTTTTGATAATTAAAATTGGTGAGCCAATACATACACAGATACAGATACACATAGATACTCGCACAAATATATATATAGATTTACATAAGCAGCCGCTTTTCGCTATAAGCTTATTAGCTGCTTGCTCAATGTTGAATTAATAAGCAGCTTGGCCAAGAGAAATAAAATCCTTGAAAGAAATGGACGCAATAATGGTGCATAAACCGTTAAGCCAACAACAGCAACACCTGCGAACAAAAGCAGCTTATAATACAAAAATAAATACATATATACCTATATATATGTATGTATGTATATAAAAAACTTCCTTTTTTCTTTGTTAGGGGCGTGCTGCTTGCTGAGGGGGCGTGGCAGCGGCAGCACCAGCACCACGAAGAGTTATTACATTTTTGCTTTACGCTTACTTTTTACCGCTATTATTACTTTGGCTGCATTTTAATAAATATGCAATCTACACACACACACTAGCACACGCACACACACACACACATCGAAACACACGCACACTTTGAGGAAGCCACACACTCTAGCGCAGACAAAGCCGCGACGAGACCGTAAGCAAAACCCTAGCTAACCGAACCGAACCAGACCAGGGAACACGTACTAAATGCAGGCGCTTTTGAAAAGGCGAAAAATAAAGTACAAAAATTAAAAGCCCGGAGCTCATTTTGAAAGGCCGGAGTTCATATGCTCTTAAATTATCTAGCTCGATGTATGATAGTTTGCTAAGAAAAATTTCATAAAATGCGTTGAAAATGGCATAGCGAGTGCTGAGGTGCAGGTCGGGCAAAATTTCCATCCAATGCGTAAAGTGATAGTTCCGTATCCTCGTAAAGGGATACGTATGCCTATACATCGATTTAGACGACTGTATCTGCTTCATAAATAGTATAGGGTGCTCTTTGTATAGTTTATAAAGCAGCGGATCTTCATCAGCGGACCAATATTCAGAGTCAAGATTATATAGTCATGGCTTTTTGAATAAGAATAAATATATACCTATATAGATACTAGGGCAGTTGTATAAGTTTCTTTATGATTTAGGATTACGTATTCTGAGTTCCCTTGTGTTCATACTAGTACAGGTGACGCCCAGGGGTAAGGTCGCATCGTCAGAACTAGTCTTAAAGGGGAGTTCTTTCAAATTTAGTCGAGCCAATCGTTTTGTTTTTACCAAAACTGAAAGCCATGAAATCGATATTTATAGAAATAGAGCGTCTTGAACGCACCTAAAACGTGTGCGTCGAGGGATTTTCTAAAAATTTTAAACACATTTTTCTCGAAGCCATGCTATTCATCAGAATTTCAAGTATAGGTCTTGATCTATTGTTCCGATTCCCTGCTTTTAAAACTGTTATAAACAATATACATGAAAAACTGTTAAATTGCTATTTTTAAGCAAGGTTAAATCATAAAAATATTTTTTTTCGACCGTCCTCATTTCAGTTAATTTTTCGTCGGAACTCATTCTGACATTAACCATTCAATTAAAGCTCTATCATCGCATACCATAAAGAGTATACTGATCCGTAAAACGACTCTAGCGCTCAACCGTATCTATCACCACTCAATAGGGTTTCGGGTCACTCAGGTGTCAAGATGGCTCAGCGCTGGGAGCTAACCTTGGGGTTACGAACATAAAAAGACCATTATAGGACGTCGTATCGCAAATCAGGAAGACGGCTAGAGCTGTAGCGGAAAGAGAATGGGGCATGGTGTCCGGTTGTCGCATCTCCTTAGCACTCTGGGCGAGACATAATCCAAAGCGAACATCTGTACTCCTGCGCTTCCATAAAAACAGGACTAGAATGGTGGTAGGCGTTGTAACGAGGCACTGCACCATAGGCAATGTGGCGGAGAGGTTGCACATTCCCCATCACGATTTCTGCATCTGCAGAGATGTGGCAATACAGAAAGACGCCTGCTATGCGACTGCCCGGCGCTTTTTAGAAGACGAACCCAGTTTCTTGGTAAACCATGCTTTGAGGATCTGGGTAATCCAGCCTATGTGCCTATAACGGATCGGGCTGCTTTCGTCGAATCCTAAAAATGGTTCTGCAACATGAGAGACTTAGGCGATTAGGGATGTCCTACAGTTTTTGATCTTCTCTACAATCCCTTCCTTTCTTGAATTCTTTTCCTCTCCTTCTTTTAATTAGGCAACACAATGGACCTCATGGTGATCTCAGTCATTATCTGAGCTGCAACCTAACATAACGTAGTATAAGCCATAGAGAATTTTATTGATTTCGATAAACGAAACATTTTTTTTTTCATTGGAAAAATGAAATTTGGGGACGATGTTCTGCGTGCAGAGGTGGTCAAAACCGCCATTTTTAATTTCGTCGAGATAAAATTGTACAATATAAATCGCACTTAACAATCAATTTGTAATAGGAAGTAGGATTTTGTATGTCTTTTCATCTTGCCACAAATAATTCCCAGACTATGCCTTCTTTTCGGTCGAATTTGAAAGAACCTACCCTAAGGATTCATTGAATATTTCTGATGAAAAACACAATAAAAGTGTGGCAATCTCAATTAAATATTTAAACATTATATTAAAAAGCCGGAGTAACCTTGGTAAAATCGATCGATTTTTGAAAGACTCTCTTCTCAGATTTGGCTTTATTCTTTTACATCTCAAGGAAATGGTTCTTAATAGATTTAGGTGGAATACTCAAATACTCATATGTTGCAGGGCCTTGAGAAAATGCTTTCTCAATTCAGAACTAATACAAAAAATTGGAATTGAACTAGGATCAAGAGAACAACAGAATATGCTATACGGGCTTTTTTTTTTTTTGTGAAAAAATATGTCTTACTGATAAAATTCCGGAATTAGCGAATAGCCCTTATGCTTTTTAGAGTCTTTTTCTTATCAAAAACTTGCTATAGCTTTGTTCTTTTAAAATAATTTTCTGACTTGATTATTTTGTCAGTTGCCCCAATAATAACTATTCGAAGAGCACAAGGGAATTCAATTTAAAGCCGAATCCGAACGGCACTGCTTTGAATTAATGAGTAACACCATCGTGTTACAAAGCAATCTAACTATGGCCACAGCTTTGTTCTTTTCGAATCTAGATAATCTGTCTGTATCTTGAAAGAAATATATTCGCGATACAAATTTGCTAGAATCTCCATAGAAAAAATTAGGTAGAATCTCTCATAAAAATCAAAAACTGTTCCACGCCTTACATATTTTAACTCATATGCACATCCCCTCGAATGATTTCTTTGAGATGTTACGTATCTTTTGAATAACGTATAATACCATCTTCTAAAGCAAAAGCGTATATAAAAGGAAAACCCAAAACGCTGCCTGCCAATGCCAAAGTGAAGGCGTTAATTACGCTGCCGCAGCATACAGAGGCGCCTGCAAGTATGCAATATTGAAAATAAAAAAAAATGCTACAGCCATACACTCTCACAAACACGTACACACACATATACATACACCTTATTGAAGCGAAGTTGTTGCCACATTTTTAATTAGCGCGCTTAAAAGCGCATTGAATAAAAAGATGCCAAAGAGCTATGTATCTGTGTAATAGCTAGGTGTTTGTGTATGTGTGTGTGTGTGTGCGCGTGAGTCTATGTGTTGGTAAGTGTGAGTGTATTACAACAACAACACAACAACCTTTGCGGCTAATGAGGAGCCAGATTGGGTGGCAAGGTGTGCAAGTTGCGGTTTCAATACATCAACATGCTACATTAAACTGAGGCGCGTTCATGATGGCTTTTGCTTTCAATGTATGTGTGTGCTGTAGAGTGGTTTGTGTATGTATGTGTTTGGAGGTGTAAAAGGCACTTACACTCACACACACATGCACTCAACCAATATGCATATAATATATATGACCGCTCATCAAAATGGCCGCCGGCGCTGCCGCCGACCTTAGCAACATGGTTGCCAACGCTCACTGATTGTTGCGGCTGAAGGTTGTTGCATACTTTCAGGCATGCAAAAAACTCTCTTAAAATGCAAATAGAAAAATAAAAGTTAGATAATGTTTGTTTGCCATAATTTTTTAAGTCCTACTCAGACGACCAATTATGGCGCAGCTAAGATATATTGTATTATGTGCTGTTGTAAGGTGTAGGTGTTTCAGCCTTCAGACTTGTCTGAAAAGTAGATTTGGGCGTCTCTTTAAATTAGACAAAAGGCCATTTAAGCAAAAGACTAGAATATTGAAGATAATGTCTAAGGATTGTGTATTTTATGTTTTTTTTTGGATAACACTTTTACATTTCTATGGGGCACGTCGTACGCAGACGTCTTTTCATATTGACGTCTTTTCATATAGACGTCTGCGTACGACGTGATTCAAATGGATTAAGAAGTTGGAGGATAGGTATTTAAAAGGGTTTATGGAATTGACACATATCTACAATTGCCTAGCTATACCTTAAAGTCTTCATTCGATCTTGAATCATTTTTATATCATGACTATTATAATCAAGAATTATAACTTAATAATTTTTAGTGGATACTAGCTATTGATAACATTTTTGTTCTGTAAGGTTAGGTTAGGTTACGCCGGTTGACCTCTGGGGGAGGTCACACAAAGACTGCAGTGTCCTTAGTGGAACCGGAGGATGCGGCTGGTGTACAATGCATGATAGTCGTCGAGTATGTTTGTCGATCGCCAATAGCTTTTGAGGTGCCCTATCGGCTGCCTCTTCCAGTGAGTTTAGCCAGGGTTTCCTAGATATTTAAGTCTTGATGCGCATAAGGCGTTGCAGTGGCAGATGAGGTGCTCCAGAGTATCTTTGGCCACTGCCTCCCTACACTTCATGCATTAGCCTTGTAGTTCGCAGTCTGAGTCTCCAAGGCAGTAGATGTACAACTGTCCTGGCCTGCTCCCACTAGTAAAGAGGTTTGAGCGCTGGCAACCCGCACAGGGGTATTATTCCCTCCGTGCCCGCCGGTGGTAGCAGTCACGCTTTCCACCGTCGTTTGGGCTGACATCCCAGTCCGAGTTGTTTCCTTAGAGGACTCCAGGGGGCTTGCTTGCATTTTGTTCTTGGGAACCATCCAATGGATTTTATGGCTACTGTCCCAGCAGCATTAGGCTTGGGAATCCGGATACTGCTGCTCTGTTGCCTCAGCTAGACCGTGTACTGGCCCAAGCGTCGAGGGAGGACAAGTGCCTGACTCTGATACTTGAGCTAGTACACAGTTCATTGCCCAGTCGGCACCCTCTTGGAGGGTTCAGCCATAGGATTTTCGCCAGCCTTTTTGTTTATTGTGTTAAGTTTTCCAAGAAAATAATTTACCCAAAGAGATCTGGTTCTGTGACTAACATTTCTAGATTCCAATTAGCGAATTCACGGCATTAGCCATGCCGTTTTAACTCCTGAGTCTACACTATACGGATAGAGACCCAATAGCAGTAATTGCCTCCCTGGCGATGACCAATTTAATTTATCGAGCATATTGTAAATACATTACAATTGCAAAACTATTATTATAGAATTATAGAGCCTGAGGGAAATGAACAGTCCCCTCTATTACACCTTTAGATTGAATAACGACAGTGCGACAGCTATTACACGGGGCCCCTGAAAATCTCCGGTCCCGGGGGCATCACCCTTTTTCCTCCGCCGCTCGTCGTTGAAATAATTAAGTCCCTACAAATAATACTATAGGGGAGGGTGGGGCAAAAAGCGTCACTTGGGAAATATTCAACCTGGGCTACCGTCACGATTGTAATCGGCTGAAGCTTGAAATTTGTTCCATATATAGCATGAAATTTGTAATTTTCTGACATTTTCAAAATAAAATTTCTTTATATAATCGCCAATTTAATCTCTCGTTTTACGTTTCCCACTTTTTTTTTTAGTAATAAACTCCTCGAAAACCGTGTAATCCGGTATGTCGCCTTTTGCTCCACAGGTGGCGCAGTCTTTTATAAAAGTCAATATTCGAGGCACTTAGACTGGCTAGCACTTAAAGTTGTTCGAGGCTAAGTTCTAGCCACATATGTGGGATAAACATAATGCCAGTCAGTCTCATCGGTTGGTAGCTTTGGTACTTGGATCAAGAATGCCCTAATATAAACTCACCAAAGCGGAACTAGACTATCATCCCAGAGATTGTGGGTTCGAATCCCACGTTGAATGGTCCTGCACTTTCTACTTTTCTATATCCTTATCACTTCACATCATACACCAAAGTTTCTTATTGCTTGTATGAAAAGTAACCAAAGCCTCCAATACCTGCCCTTGGTGGCCAACTCACCCAAAACAGCAATAATATAGTTCCCATATTACACACACAAACAAATTAATAAGATGATAAAAGAGTCTAGACCCCATATAATGCAAACCGTAAAAAGTTGATATAATAAACAAAATTTTCACCATAAAAACTGTGACACCTCACTTTCTTCACTTAAGTGCGGACTTCATTAGCTTTATGACTAGCTAATAATAAAAGATAAATAGTTATATTTTGTGGATAGAGGAACTACAAATGCAGCTTATTACAGGCCATGCCAGTAAAGACTCAAAAATCGAAACCTATTTCGTTAAAATAAAGTTCTTGGTAATTCGATAGCCTCCTCATCACAGCATTCAAAACTTTTGCAGCTGAACAGGAGAAAAGTTAAATTTGAATAACTCCCAAACCAATTAGCTGAAGTACTGACCCAAAATACAAGAAAAAAAGTAGATGGGGAACCCAAATAGAACACGAGAAGAAGAAGAAGTCGAGAAAGAATAGCAGAAAGAGAATAGCAGAAGTCAAGCAAAACAAAGCACTCGAATTAAGTTGAAGCATGTTGAGAATGTTTATTGTTTTTCACTTTTCATGCACTTCAATGGACTTTGCATGTGTGTGAGTGTTCGTCCTAGTGTGTGTGCGTGTCTATCTGTGTGTGTGTGTGGGAGTGTGCGAAGACAGTCAGGCTGTGTCTATGTATAGTAATTGTTTGGCTTGGGACCCTAACTTCTAACTACATAACTTTTACAACCTGGCATATCAGTCGATTTCAACTGAACTGTAGATAATCCCCTGACAACAGCAGTTAACAGGCAACGATTACTTGGCAACAAGTCAATTACGTAGCACATGTCCGTCCGTCCGACCGTCCCGCTGTCCATTGAAGCTGTCTGCACGGGACTGGTTTGGTCTGGTTCGGTCTGCTGCTGCTGTTGCTGCCTGGTTATAGCGATAAGCGGCGCTAACCAAACCCAAACCCACTTCACTCGGCCCAACTATACAATAAATTCCTAGCTGGCCGTAGAGAAGAGATCCTTTAATGCTCTAACTAATTGACCAGCCAATGCGGGCAGATTTTAGCCATGGGCTCGCCACAGTTTGCCAACGTTGGTGCTTATCGCTAAGTCACAATCAGCTGTAATCTGGCGCTCACTCAAACCCACCCAAACACACATCGAACAGCTTTTCTTAACTAGTTTCAGCCTGTTCCCCCCGCCCTGACCCTAGTTTATGCTCTATACTTTTCAAATTACATTTTTCTTTTGGCTTTTCTTCCCCTTTTTTTTTTGCTTTTCTTAGAATGGCTGAGCTGAAAGGTTTAACAACATTTTTATTGCCTGTCGAATGGTCAGGCGCAGATTTGGCTGGCTTTGCGATTTCAGTTATGCGGTTTCCAAAATTCAATTAAAACGCAACATAACATTTTTCTTACACTTAGTTGAAAGTTTTCTCAGCTAAGACATGCACTGGCCGCTGGCAGCAGATAAGCAGTCAATAGGAAGAGCAGGATTGGGTTCCAGTTTTGGGTTTGGGTTTGGGTTTGGTGCACGAACTTTTGCGCACGTGCTGCAAATTTTACTGGCATCGGAATCATTTAGACGAACACAAATGCGGCATTGCTGGCAAAAGGAGTTACAGTGAACGCTCCTAGAGTAGAAACTTTAAAGTTTTTAAGCAGCATTTATGGCAATGATGGAGTATCTATTTGAAAGAGACAGAGAAGACTTATCTGACTTTGGTTAAAATAAAACTAAAATTAATAGAACTTGTACATTCACGTGTTCGTTAGATATCAGCACATGCACTTTCCACTTTTCCTATTTCCCTAATTTTTCCTGTCTATTCCATATACTAATCACTTACTCCTATTATCGGTATCACAAAGTGCCTGTTCTTAATGGGCTGCTAATTCCTTAACCTACATACCTACCTATGACTATTCGAAGTTACGAAATATATCCCTACGACGTCATTCACATTTCACATGTCTACAAATACCGGAATCATGTCAGTTGGTGGAAAACTAAGGGTCATTACCGAAGACCGTGCGTAGAATCCGAATCCAGGGAATTAGAATTGACACATCATCTCAAGATAAATATTTGAGATTATGTACCGGAAAAAAGGCGTTTATTTTTCATATTTTTGAAAGGTTGCAAAAGTCGGTATTTGTAGACCTGTGTAATATGTCATATCCTATCTTGATATCATTACATTTTTAAAACAATACGATAAAAAGGTAAAACCATTTGGAATATGTTATCATCAAACCGTCATATGAATATAATAAAATATTGTAAAATTGTTTGTTTTTTGAAAGAAGCATTAGAGAATATAAAATAAGTTTGGGACGCTCGTTACTGTATCTCGCCATCTGATTACAGATACAAATAAAATCGATTATCGGGTTCGGAGGTCAGATCATGTTTTTAAAGTCAAAGAACGAATTCAAGATATAAAAACTCGAACTTGTCAGTTTTCTGAGATAACCTCAAAAATATAATCGAAAGCTTATTTAAGCTTAGCCTCTAGCTAACTCTGAATCAAAGACGGAAGTGAGTCTCCAAAAGTCCTATATTCAACATTAAAGAGCTGGTGATAGAAGAGTTACCACATGAACCGACTGAAAATTCAGTCATTCCCCAACCAACAGAAATTCTTGAAGTAAATGGGTCCATTTCTCTAAGGTAAAGGCGGCTGCTGGCTTGAAAAGCCGACAAACTTAGGCCTAATCTAACCCGTTGTGATACCGCAGATCTGTCTATAGCTCTTCTACTGAGATAGTCCCGCTAGAATGATTCCCATCCCATATAGAAGCTAGCTCAGATAGGTTATGAAGGAAGCTATTACTCAGATGCTTATTCATTCATCTACTAAGAGCCTCACAGGAACAGAAGAACTGTTCTAGTGATTCAACGTCTTCTTCGTCTTTGAAGCTTCTGAAAAAGTCATGGCTCGGAACAGTCATTCTGTTCGCATGTGTTCCGACAAGCCAGTGCCCAGTGATCGCTGTGACAACTTCCGAAAACTGGGATCGTTTGAGGCCTCAAAGCCTTGTGCAATGGGGTTTGTTATGCCACAGCCTTTGTGCGTTAGAGCTAAATTTCTCCCTTGTTTATAGCTTGAAAGTGGCCATAGACCTCCGGTGGTCCGGAAACCGGAAGGACTTCCGAATATTTAGTTCCTCAGAGTAGACTTCACCCTTCCTCCCAAATTGGGATTGAGCCGTCCGTGAAGAAATTAATTTCAACCACGATCCCCTTAAGGAGATATCGCTGGTGAATAATGTAGATAAGTGCTTCAAGTGAGGTCCACTTCTCTATCTATGTGATTACTTGATCATAAACGTTGAAAACTTGGTTTTTTAAAGTAACACATTCAGCACTTTGGTCTTCACTTTGGTTTTTCGAGAGAGCACTTTTAACTTTAAAAGGTTACAAATTTCTGTTCAGAATCAATATCCGTGTTGTTCCCTTAACTGTCCAATCGATAAACCATATTAACTACAAATATAGTTATTTTATCTATTTTGGTATTAAAATCAATTGTAATACCAAAGTGGTTCCACTTTGTGAGAATCTTCTGTAGTTGCTAAGTGGAAAGGCGACGCAGCAGCTGCTGAAGAGAAAGCAAAGTAGAGTGAGAGGGAGAGAGAGAGATAAAGAGAGTTCAAACTAGAGTTGGCCAAAATTTGCATATACAGTGGCGAATTGTTGCTTGGCAGCGCTGCTAATAGGAAAATGCGACATGAAACAGAAGCGGCAGTCCTCTAAAAGGGCAAAAATGTTGGCCAAATGCAGGCTAAATGTGTGCATGCATAGGGACATTGCCGTTGAAAAGTTTACGGACACGAAATCTCGATAACGCTAAAGAACTTTTTCTTAGAATTAAGTATATCTAAAATGAGCGAAAATCTAATTAATTAATCAAATAAATTAGTAATCAAATAAATTAGTAATCAAATAAAATGCAATAAGGCGACTAACGAGATCATGAAATGCTGGTATCATTCCAGTTAAACTAACTCAGTGAAGATCCATCTTCAAAAAAAACGCTCTTTAATTTGTTGTTGAGTCTCGGCTATGGTCTAAATCCATATATATAATATAATAATAATTTTACTAAAATATTATATTTTCTTTCACCGAAATATTTATGAAGTGGTGCTCCTTTACTAAATCAGAAATGCCCACCCAAACGATATACGATACGTTTAGAGTTCTCCACCAAAGCTTTGTATTGAAAAAATTTAAGCCTCCAGTGATTACCATCGTGACGGTCCAAGTTCAATATCTCCCAAGTGGCGCATTTTGCCCCACCTTCCCGTACCATATAAAAATATTTGTCTTGACTGATTCAATCATTTGCGATGAACGCATCACTGACCCTAAAGGAGTTAGAGAGCATGGAGTTTCGATTTGTAGTGTACATATGTATCAACAGGAAGGGACGTCCGGGAGCTCCAGCTCAAATCTGTCGCAGGACGATTGATGCTAAAGTTAATACCCCAAACTACTCCTGAAATATTATTTGTCGTGATGCTCCCAATGTAGTAATAAGTACATCTGTTGCTGAAACCCACCTATGCTCCACAAGGAACAGAGGTCTAAAGTAAAAGTAAGTAAGTGGAAGGGCTGTGAATACTCCGCTTACAAGTGGAGAAAATTATGTGTCAATAATTGTCTCGGGAGAATTGGTTTTTCCCACAAATTTACTTGCAACTTGGCATATGGACTCTACTTGAGGTTTAAAGATAACCTTTCAATCATCATCATCATTAACTCCTTAATCTTCCAATGGAGCTTAGATCATTTAAACAGTTGTACGAAGCTAAGCAGGTACTGAAAAACTTTTGCCGCATAGCATTCTCAGTATTAAGATAGATAACTGTGTCAAGATTAGAAAAAGACCTTCATTAATAAATCGAAATGATTTTACGGGCAAACCTCTTACAATGGGAGCTTTATAAAATTTGTGTGTTGTCCTCCGCTGAATATGCCGCCTAGGAGGACAATTAAAATTATATTTGCACGCCGATAATGCCAACATTTTGGGGAATATGTTTTGTTACTTCGAGCAGGCATAACTTTGAGAAAAATTTAAATTGGTCTCTTGAACACTTCAATTAAAGGGTAAGAGTGGTACTAAGTATCTGTAGTGACAGACCACAAACGTTTTTGGCACCCTGTACATAACCTTCAAAATACGTTTTTTGGGTACATAACCTCACATATCTCAAAATTCAACCTGATGCGCATATTCTGACCCTGGATTCAGATTCTACGTAGCAAATTACTTTACTTTCCAACAACTAAACCATGTTGATCTGAGAAATTATTAAGTGTGCGAAAACTTTTCGACAGCAGTGTTTGAGAATGTGTTGTTTTGTGTGAGTGTGCATGCTGGAACGTGTTTATTTTGCATGTCTAATGCGCTTTGAACTCGAAGGCAACGAAATATGTCAAATGTCTAATCAGCTGCACGCTTGCTGAGGCAAAGAGAGTGTGAGTAAGAGAGCGAAAAAGTAAGAGAGGTGAACGGGCGTGATCAAAATAAAATGTGTGATAAAGATGGCCACCATGGCTGAATAAATATTTCAATAGCATACTTTTTGGGGCTACTACGTGCAATGACATCCTTTTATAGTGGACACTGCTGCATTTATTTTATTTAAATATGTAATGCGAGAATGGCTAACAGCAGTAATGTAGAGTATCTGAAGTCTAGGTTGTAGAAGACTCATTCAAGCAGCGCTTAGCGCAACGCACGCGTTACGCATCGCGACGCGTCGCGTACATTCTAATTTCGTTTTCATAGCGAAAAACTTTTGCTGCCCAAAAAAGTATTTCAAACTCATTTTGTTTTTAGGGCTTGTTGTCGTTGTCGTTGTTGTTGTTGTTGCTGTTCCTGTTGTTGTCCTTGTGCTTTGGTTGGCTTTTGCTGTAATTTCGTTGTCATTAAGTTGGCATTATAACAAAATGCCTTTTCAATCACTTTTGACTAAATGCACTGACTGACTGCCTTAGCTGGTCGGGGCTGATGGCAGGGAATGCTCTGCCAGGATGCCAAGCGACTGGCAGGAGACTGACGACTGCCTAGCTGCCAGTCTTGATGGTTGCTTCAAACAAAAATAACAACAACCACAACAGAGCTGGCAGCAACACGCGCTCCACTGAATTTCGGCAATTTTTCGACAGGGATAAGTAAGTACAACAATGGCAGCAAGGACGCTGCCGCCAACCACAAAGTTTAAAAATAATACAAGAAAGAAGTGTAAAAGATTTGATGTGACAAAGTGTTGATACACTTACTAGAAAGTAAAGAAGGAGGTTAACCTGTGACAAAGATTACAAACTTTTTCATATGAGGTAAGGCTTAATAGAAGATGATGCTCTGTAATTGAAACCCATAAACAATATGGTGGAAAGGAAGTCAGGTGAGGCGGAGATAAATCGGAAGGAGACCATTTTGGCAATAGTGTTCATCAGTGGTTTCTCTGACTCACAGACACGTCGTAAAAAAAAGGACCATCTGTCCTGTTACGGCCTTCAGATTAAGTTTTAAATTGATTTTAAGCCTTTGCTGCACCTACGCCGGGGACTGTGCACTCCCTAGATGGCCGCTTGCTGTTTAAGGAACTCTTCGCTGACTCCAATATAAGCTAATATATTTGACGGCATATTTAAATTGCATTCAGCTTGAAAGAAATACAAAGTCTGCTTCCTCAAAGGATCAACCTACATCTCCGCAAACCCCTAAGTTGAAAATGTGTGGGTTAATGTCAGACTTTAAGGCGTAGTTAATATGGCTTTTTCTTTGAGTAGTATTTACAGTATTCGACCAGTCACTCTTGCCGCGGCACGAGTAAGGCTGTATAGTAAATACTTTTGTGGACGCCTGCCACGCCCACCTTGAGCTATGACATAGCGCGTCACATAATTAAGCGAGGCAAAAAAAAAACACTGGAAAGGAGGCAAGGAGGCAAGTAACAGAACAGGCCAACATTTGCAGTAAATTTCAAGCGTTTCATCAATGTCATTGTAGCAAAAATAGACGAGTGGGTGGGTCCTGGAGGCGTTGTTGCGTACTGTTCGTGTGCGTGTGTTGTTGGGCACGTTGAGTGCCCACGCATATCCTTTTGTATTTAAAATGTTTGCCTGCCTGATGAAGAGCGCGTCAAAGTTGTATTTTTTTTTTCACAACAATTTCATTATCTTTAGCATGACGAGCGACGGGTAGCTATCCGCTCTTGGTAGAATGGGATGAAGGGATGCGGTAAGGACTTTGGTATATGTCAGTTTGGAAGTTTTGTATGCTCGGTGAGCGACTGAGTGAATAAAAGGCTGCCGGCTTGAGTGATAGGCCAGTTGTTGTGTGACAGGCGACACACCGCACAGCAGCAGCGATGGCAGCAGCAACAACAAGTTGCAACAAATTTTTTATGGCAAAACTTTTTCATAGCATACATTACAGCGCGGAGCACAGTGGCGCCGCGCTGATTCATGAGCGACAAATTTTCTCAACAATGACAGCGGCATTAAAACAACAACAAAGACACAGACAAAGAAGTTGCCACCGAGTGCAGCGATAATGTGAGACTATGTGCTGAGAATTTATACAAAACGTATTGTCTGAGTAGGTTAGTGGAGAGGGAGAGAGAGTGTGTGTAGAGAAAGTAAGATGAAGAGAGTGAAAGCGTGTGGAAAAAAGGTTTTGGTAGAAAGAAGTTTAAAGTTTGGCATGCACTTTATTCGTATAGTGAAAGAATGGATTAAGATTATACAAATGTGAGAAAGAAGGCAGTTTTTTTGCACCTTTATAGAGTATATTTTAAAACTGACGAATGCAGCGATAGTGTAAGATATAGAGAGAGAGCGGAGAGCGTTGAGTGGGAACTGCAAAGGTTGTAGAAAGAAGGCTGACTTTTCTCAGGACATATCGTTTACTTACAAGAAGAGTGTCAAAACTCAAAAATGCGTAAAAAGAGTATATAATTATATTTATATCATAAATACTTTCCGTTTAAGAGGAATATTTATTTCCTTCCATTTATTTCAATGTTTTTTTGTTTAAGACTTTAAGTGGATTCTCTGCATTATTACGTTTTCTGAATTATGAAGTTCTCTTGTAAGTGATAAGTGATGATCAAGTTTTTCCAAAAAGCTTTTTTTTAAATGGTAATGGATTTATGCGTCTAGTAACCGCAGACAAAGTGTGGAGTCTAATAGAGAGAAGAGAGGGAAAGATTCAATATGGATTGGGTAAGTCCAGGGATGATACAGAAATATGTTTGACGCAGATTTCGCTTGATTCTGAACAATCTTTCAGTTGGTCTTAAATTTATATAGGGTGGACCAGCTGCTGTTAATTTCGTTTTACTCCTGCATTTTCTAACAAAATTGGGCAAATTTATATGACCAAATAAAAGTTTGAAACTGCTCATTTAGGAATGAGAAATAATATCGCCCAAATATACGCCGCGGCTGGCTCTGCGGCCCTATATGAGAGCATCGTAATGTTCAATGACCTTTTTTTAACGAATACTCATCTTGCTGCTCTCCTATTCATTAAACAAATAAGCAACGCTGATAATGGACTTTAATTGTTAGGTCATTTGCATCTTGAGAGCGTAAAGGCAAAGTGGTCCAATTCTTGGGATAGATTCTACCATTTTCATATTATGTCTCTACCACTTTATCGTTTTGTGCCTTTTTTTAACAATCCATAACCAAAATAGAGTATGTATTTTCAAACTTGAAATATGTTGGAGCGTTTAAAAAAAAAGCCAATAGATGGCGCACCTTATATTTTACAAGCAATTAATTTACATTCTCCAACCAAAAAATTGTTATTTTAAAAATTTTAGAGTTTTATACATTTTTATTTTTAATTTTTTAGTTAAATCTCCAGTTAACTATTCCCCTTTCAATAGAATTAAGGATTTATCAGCATCTGTGCCCCAGATTCGAACAGTTTTGCTTATTAACATAACCAACAAGTATTTACCTAAAAATTTATTTTCATTTCTGGGACACTTTTTAATTCCTAAATAACATCGAAGCAAAGCAAACATCAATTAGTGTACTTAATACACTAATTTAATTAATTATATGGAAGGATCTAATCCGTTGCTTTCCCATATGATAGGCTCTGTCCCATACCAGCGCTGGGTAGTCACAGAGAATATGTCTGGTGGTTTCATGGTCTTCGACACCAAGTCTGCACTCGGAAGAGTCCGATAGGCCAATATTCTGTAAACGATATCTAACAGTGTGGTGCCTAGATAGGTATGCTACCTGGAGCTTTTAGTCCGCTCTGCCAAGACCTTTTGTCTTGATCACATCCAGAGGTTTGACAAGCGCTTTTTCTTCACGCAGCCCCGGTAAGGAGAACCAGTATGATTGTGGACCAACCAATACCATAGAACGGCGCAGGAGATGGGAGTCAGGGTGGAGGCATCCTGTCGTGCTAGATTGTCAGCGATCGTGTTACTATCCATACCTGAGTGTTCAGGTACCCAACATAGCACGACTTTGTTCCGGGCGGACAGGGTTTGGAGGTAGTTATGGCATTCTTTAACCATCCTGGAGGAGATGTTTTGCGATGGCCTTAGAGGTAATTATGGCATTCTTTAACCATCTGGGAGCAGCCATAGTTACCTAAGAATTTACTTCATTTCTGGGATACTTTTTATTTCCTAAATTTATTTCATCGAGGCAAAGCAAACATATTCTTTAGTGCCAAAAATATATGAATTATACTAAAATTTGAAAATGTTCGAGAACATTTGGAGCTATTATTACGCCTTTATAATAGCTCTACTAATTGGATTGGTCAAGCTTCATATATATACGGCCAGTGCTATATGTGGATCAACACCAGGCTCCGGCAACAATGGCAAACGATCTGGAAGCGCCAAGACCTGCACTGCAACATTGATACCAACTGCGTAGAGAGCACCTCATTTTGGAACACCATTAATCTGGAAGTTTGCCCACTAAAGTTCACTTGGAAAACAATGGGCACACTTTACTATTGCGTGCCACCTATAACGAAAGCGTTCCTTCCATCACAGGTGTGGATCTATTGGAGCGCTTCTCAGCTATAGCTATCATGGCTCGATGACGGAACCACCTTATTATGCCGAAGCGGAGTGGTTTATATGTCCTACACCCTTGGCCATTAGTGAACGCCAGCTAATGGAGTTCCGACAATTATGTGGACATATAGGCGCACGGATTGAAGGAAACGCACGGCACAAACCAAACTTGGATGATCGTCAGTTATTTTAAATAAATATAAAGGGTGAGTTCTAGTAAATGAGCTGAAAGAATCGAAGCTGTGAGCAAATCAAGTCAGAAATGTTTTTCGATGTGAAAAGACATGTAATTCATTGACCAATACCACGAACTTACCAGTTTGTAGGCAGCGGGTTTTTCATGTCCTTGTGACCCGAGGTGCGCAACTTGTCCATAAACTCTGATGGATTATCCAGCAGCTTCTTGTGTACCGCATCAAAGCGTGAAACTTCCGTGGGTTCCAGTAAACAAGTTGAAAGAATCGAAGCTGTGAGCAAGTCAAGTCAGAAATGTTTTTCGATGTGAAAAAGACATATTGACCAATTCAATGAACATGGACAATAGAACTCCTCATGGACCACGAACTTACCAGTTTGTAGGCACAGGGATTTTCATGTTCAGTAAATGAACTGAAAGAATCGGAGCTGAGAGCAAACCAAGTCAGAAATGTATTTCGATGCGACAATCATTCATCAATTCAAAGGACATGAACAGTGGACATCCTCATGGACCACGAATTTACCAGTTTGTTTGCTAGAGCAATGATGCGATATTAATGGACGCTGCTGGAGACTACGTGCGGGCTGGCGATTGAGAGGGACATCAACCGCTCCATTATAGGGTGACTTTAAATGATCTTCGTTCATGCAAATTTTATTTCAGTAAGTTGGAAACATTTTCAAAAATCCTTTTACACACAATATCACATACCAGTTTTTTAACAAATAACGATCATCTAAGTTTTAAATGGGCCGTGCGTTGCCTTGAATGCGTGCGCCTGAATGTCCACATAGTTGTCAGAACTCAATTAGTTGGCGGTCACTAATGGTCAAGAGTGAAGGACATATAAACCACTCAGCTCCAGCATAATAAGGCGGTTCCATTATCGAGCCATAATAGCTGTAGCTGATCTCATGAAAATTGAAGCGCTCCAATAGATTCCCACCTGGATGATGGAAGGAACGCTTACGTCATAGGAGGCACGCGATAATAAAGTGTGTCCATTGCTTTCTAAGAAAACTTCAGTGGGCAAAGTCCCCATAGCTTCCGAAAGTAATGCTCTCCACGCAGTGTTAATGTGGTTAATGGCGGTGCAGGTGTTGCCACTCCCAGAGCGTTTGCAATTGCTGCCGAAGCCATGTGCAGATCCACATAAAGCACCGGCCGTATATATGTATATGAAGCGTCACCAATCTAGCTATTAGTAGAGCTATTATAAAAAGAAACCGATTGCTCTCTTTAAAGGCGTAATAATAGCTTCAAAAGTTGTCGATGCTTTTTCTTTCTGAAGGTACTCATTTTTATTTTTTTTTTTATTTTAACCAGAAATTTTTATTTTTTTTTTATTTTAACCAGAAATTTTTTTTTTGTTAAATATTACAATTTTGTAAGCAACTTTTAGTACTGCTTGGTACAATGAAAATAACACAACTGATGAAAAATCGAAACAAAGCCTTTAAGTTTAAATTAAAACTTCGAAAGATATATCATGGCATACTTGTTAGTTAAAAATTGTAAATTTATCGAATTGGAATCAGTGATGTCATGCGTTGCTGTATGCCAAATGTATTGGCTACTCACTATCTGGACATGGTTATTTATACCGCAGCCCCTGTGGAAACCTCCTGTGGCAATAATGGTTCATGGATGGGCCCAAAGGTGAGCAGTATCCTTCACAAGGGAACTAGGAACATCTGTATTTACTCAGATAGCCAAGCTGCTATTAGGGCATTATCATCTTGGAGCATCTCCTCTAGGATGGTTAAAGAATGCCATAATTACATCCAAACCCTGTCCTCCCAAATCAAAGTCGTGCTATGTTGGGGACCTGGATTGGATGGTAACACGATCTCTGACGATCTAGCACGACATGGTGCCTTTACCCTGACTACATTTCCTGCGCATTGCTGTGGTATTGGTTGGTCCATAATCAAGATAACAAATGGGCTGCAGGAGAACACAGGATATACTGGTTCCCCTTACCGTGGCTAGTATTGAGGAGCAACTCACCCCTTTCGTTTGTGTTTGAGCTCCCCCATATTCCATGGTGAGAGTATGCACGGTTGCTATGCATCCGTAGACCAGTGCCTAAACCGTCGTTGTCCTGAAGCAAGCTTAGTAGTTTGGGACACAGAAGTGGGTCTATGTCGTCGTAGGCCATATAGGCGGAGTCTATCCGAATCGATTTGGTCTGAAGTCCAGAAACCCTGCTGGCCACAATCCACGGATCCTGGATTAGCACCAAATCAACTTCGCCCTCAGCCATGCGCAGCATTAGAGCAGCAGTCGTTGCCTTTCAGTGATGATGGTTTATCTGCAAGATTCTCAGTGACATCTTGCGGGTTTACCTCAATCATCGTAACTTCACCATCTGTGTCATCGCTGATTTCGTCAGCGGCTTACTAACTCTCCTGACATACTGCCTCCAAGCCGCGAAGCAATGACGCATCGGGCATCACCGACTCGCAGACATCCACTTCGGGACTTTTTTTTCTGGCTCATCCATTTCTGCAGCCAGAACTACTTCCAACTCCTGTTTGCTCTCTGTCTGCCTGGCATATGATTTATGTATTCGGGTCTGCTCCGATCTAAAACTGCAGTTTAGCTCTCCATGCTTCTCCTCTATCAGCGCTAGCGGCTCTTTATTGAGGACCAGAATGATCCTCTTCCTCGGTAGTCTCCACCTTTAAAGCCTTTCAGGCAGAGAATAGAAGGTGGGAATTGCAACGATGCAATATCTTTGGGATCATCTCCATCTCCATGAAGGAAGCCCACTCTTGCTACTCTTGCTTAGTTTTTCATGGATAGTAGACCTTATATGAAAGATTTCTCTGCTTTTATTGTTCTTATGATGAATCTGAGATTCAGGTTCAATGGAACAGCCCATGGGTTCTTCGAAGAAAGGTTAACGCTGAGGCATCTTCGATACCTCTCACCATTTTCTCGCCACTACTCTCTTCTTATGACTTTGCTGACCACGAGTTAGGGTAGGGGTATATCAAAGTCGGTAACCCCCGGCTTTAAAATAAGAAATCTTTATTTTTGTTACTTTTGTTTTTGTTGTTGTTGCTGCGACTGCAGCTGAATAACAAAAAACAGCCGCTAGCGCATTTGCATAGGCTTAATTTGAATTCCCTGAAAAGCAGCTGGATAAGGCGGCGGGGCACAGAGTGCGGCATGGTGTAGGCAGTGTTTGAAAAAATATGAAAACATGTTGGGTAATGATGGCAAAAGGCATATAAGGGACTCTACCAGGAATACGCTAAGAATCACTGAACCACTAAGAACCCTTTTTTTTTCTTTCTCTGCCGCAAAAGTGCACAAAAATAGGACTAAAAGTAGCGGCTCGGCTTAAATGCAAAACTAAGGCAAAACAAAAAATAAAAAAAATACGGAAAAAGGTTCTTAACTTTGCCAAATAACTGCAGGCGTTATAAATCTGCGCCTTGTATGCTATGCTATAAGTGTATGTGTGATTGTGTGTGTTTAAAAGGGACATGTAGCAGAAATATAAACGAATCCTGCCAAACAACAACATCAACAATGGCGACGAGTCCTCTGTGGAGAAAAACTTCAGCGCCAGCCGAAAAATAACAAAATCAAAAGGATTTTGCGTATAAGTTGCAAATTAAGTTGCTGCCGAAATAATCCAATGGCTTGTGCTTATGATATCCTTTTGGCCTTGCGGCAAACATCCAATGACGACGACACCAACAACAACAACAACAAAAGCATTAGCAACAACAATAAATGATTTTTTTTATATATATTAATACTCTTAAAGTGGGCATTACAATTTTATTGGGAAATTTGTAAGACACAGAGTTAGTTGTCTTGGAAGTAGAGTTATGTGGTGAAGTTGAGAGCTTTCAATGAGAAAGTTTTATTTCGTTAGTGAAGTTGAGAGCTTTCCAAGAAAAAGGTATTTTTAAGAAAAAAAATCGAACACGTTTTTTGACTTATGTTAAGAACTAACATTGAATTGCTATTTAAGTTTTAATCTATAATAATATTTTTAAATTTCTTTGTATTTTATAAAATGATAGCTTTATGATTTCGTCTTTGAACTCATTATCATTAATTTTTACTGTTTAGTGTAGCGCATAGATGGCGCTTTAAAGTAAATGGCATTTTTATACCCAATACCGTATGATACAAACGGTATATCAAGTTTATTAGTGTAGAAGGAGTCGTCGGAGACATCCCAAAGTTACCTCAAATATGATCAGGGTGAAGTCGATATACCCATGTCCGTCTGTCCGTCCGTCTGTCCGTCTGTCCGTTTGAACGCTTAGATCTCAGAGATGGTAAGAGCTAGAGTAACCAAACTTTCACATTAGATTCCATATTATTTCAATTTAATTTTATTTTTTTGATATCGGGGATAAATTATATGGGTCCCATAGGAGTGATTCAGACGACCTGGAAAAAAAACAAAAGTTTTAGATGGATAATTTGTTTGATTATGAAGGTATGGTAACGAAAATTTTTTATAGTTCCCAAGCACTGCACCAAACTTGATCAAAATCGGTTTACTATATCATATAGCTCCCATAGGACCGATCGGCCAAAATAACTTTTTTTATACAAAATTTGCTATATTTTAATTTTTAATAAATATACCGTAACCAGATGTGGCATTCAAAAGTTTTTTAGAGTTCCCAAACATTGTATCAAATTTGAACAAAATCGGTTGACTATATAAAAAAATCCTAATACCCGATTTTTGAACAAAATTTGTTGTGTTTCGATTGTTTGTGAAGATATTGAAATTAAATTTGGCACTTGTGAGTTTTTAATATGTCTTAAGCATTGTACCAAATATTATTAAAATAGGTAGACTACATCATATAGGTCCCATAGGACGAATCGGCCCAAAAAAAAGTTTTTTATACAATAATCGTTGTTTCGTTTGTTTGTAAATATATTTGAACTAAATCCGACATTCAGATCTTTTTTATAGTATTAAAGTATTAAATATCAAAAATAATCGAAATGTTTGCTTAAAAATTCTTCTGTTTTTGGTTTTTTATGAAGGAACCGGATTTTATTGCAAGCTAGTGGTACAGGGTATCCCAAAGTCGTCCGCGCCCGACTTTACGTACGCCATTTTTTCTGTTCAGTATGGCCCCTAGATGGCGTATTAAAGTAAATGGCATATTTTTGCTCGCAATAATATTTGTATCATTTAAATATTTTTAAAGTTAATGTTTCGTGTAAAAAATTGTATTTCTTAAAAAACCGGAAATCATTTTTTTTAAATAAGAAAATTAATTTTATAAAATTTATTCAAAAAATTTTTCAAATAATGAGTTATACATTTTTAAGTTTAAGACAACAAAATAAAGTACTTAAGTTCCATTTTTTTAATATAAATTATTTTTCAAAAGAATTTTTATAGCCTCTACTTAAAAGTACAAAGGGTATACTTTATTTGGCGCAGCAGACCCCAAGTCCTTTATACCAAATTGGCTATCAAAACCTCGAGAAGCGATTGAGCCATGTCCGTCCGTCCGTCTAAATGAACGCCCAGATCTCGGAGGCTAGAAGAGCTAGAAACACAAAATATACTCTCTATACTCCAATTATGGTTGCAAGTAACCTCAAATCACAATTATTGGTAAGCTGATTCATGTGGCTCTAATGAGCAAATCCACATCCAAATTTTATCGATGCGGACTCCCCCCCGCAATCGATTTTCCCCGTTTTCTCCTACATCCTTCAACATATCAACTTGAAACTTACCCCATATACTTTAAATAGCTTTTTTGACGTAACTTTTGGGTTTCATTACAATCGGTAAAAATTTACGGAACTTATAGGTATAAATATCGAATTTCACCAAAAAAATTATTTCAAATTGGAAAGTTCTTAGTAGAAATATGCGGAAAACATTTTTTCGAGAGAAAAAGTACGAGGTGTGTTCAAAAAGTAAGGTGAGTATTCAAATTTCGCGGTCTTTGGTTTCATAACCATATACCCATGATTCGTCACCAGTTATGACCCTTTTGAGTAAATCTGAGTCGACATTGACGTCATTCAATAGCTGTTGAACGATGCTCATGCGACGGTTCTTTTGGTCAAAATTTAGCAATTTCGGAACAAACTTCGCTGACACACGTCTTATGCCCAAAACGTTAGAAAAAATTTCATAGCACGAGCCAAGCGATATATGGACATCCTCAGCAACTTCTCTGATAGTGATTCGACGATTTTCCAAAACAATTTTTTTCACTACTTGAACGTTTTCATCAGTTGTTGACGTGCTTGGGCGTCCAGAGCGAGGCTCGTCATTGGCATCTTCCCGGCCATCTTGGAAGAGTTTGTACCACTTGTAAACATTTTTTTACTCAGAACAGTTTCACCGTATGCTACTGTCAACATTTCAAGTGTTACGGACCACCTAATTTTATTTTTTATTTATTATTTTCCGTTGATCCATATTTTTCGATAGCAAAAAATCGCCGAGCACGCAATACACTCATAACCTTTACGCCTCTCATAATCAAACAAAAAATGCCATTCAATTGAAATTTGGTACAGATGTTTGGGAAGAGTGTACCAACACAACAAAACAAAAAAATCGATAATCGAAAATACGTTGCCCGCGAAATTTGAAAAGTCACCTTACTTTTTGAACACACCTCGTACACCTCGACTGTACCACATTTTTTTACTTCCTTTTGTTTTTAAGCCTTTATATTTTATTATTATAAACCAATTTAAGATTTTTAATTCTTGACCAAGATCAGAAAATAGGGATATTTTTGAAAGAAATTTATTGAATGTTGGATTGTTAAAATAATTTACAAAAGTCACAGGCATATATTTTAAGGAATTGTACGCATATTCTTCAGCAGGTGGCATTGATTGTAGAGTATAGTGATATATAATCTATAATATCGGTTTCATTGCTCTGAATTGCTAACTGATACGATTTTTAACTTTCGTTTTGGCGGCTACCTTATTTCCAGAAAATTCTGAGGATGTTGTGTTTAAATTTTTTAGACTGTGAAACCGCGATTACTTTTTTGAATTTGTCCAATACTGAAATTGATATGCTGCACTCCTCGAATTCCCAATCCCTATACCATTTTTAGTTTATACCAAATTCGAATCATTTTAAATGATTATTTATGAAAGATTATCCGCTAGAGTATCTTATCTTTGGTTACCCTAAAAAAATATATTCCCTCTTTCTTCTTATTTTGTTTGATATTTTACAATATATACATTTTGTTACTACGCTCACATTCTTATTTATTTTGGAATTTATTTTTTGTTGTTATAGAGCTCATGTTGTCGTTGTTGTTGTTGTGTAAAGCTGCTTAGGCAGCCGCTTAAATGGGCAGCTACTTTGGCTGTCCCGTTTAGGAAGTGAAGTGCTTGGAATGGGTTTATCTACCAGCCAACATCGACAGTTGGGGCTGCGGCGTGCAGCGCCTGCTGCAGACCCCCAAGAACCCGCCAGAAAAAAAGCTAAAATCGAAATCCTTTAATTGAGTGCACACTTATGCCAAAGAACTTACTCACATATGTAGAAAGTATTGGTTAAGTGGGGTAGTGGTATACAAGAGCATGCATAACGCCTGTGGGGAGTGCCATGGCTGCCAATGCCTTTTTATGCGCTTTTAGCGCCATTATCCTTTTACGATTATCGCTGCCAAAGCGAATTGACTGTTTGACTTTCAATTGAAATTTTGCATTAAAGCTCAATGGCTTAACCCCTTCAAATTATGCAATAACGTTGAGAGAAAGGGATAGAGGGAGCAGGTTTGCCGTTTGCAAGTTAGCGAGCCGCATCAAGCTGAGCCATGAGCCAGCCATTGCCCAGACTCTGATATTACGTATACGACCCCGAACCGTTGGAATAAAAGCCGGCAGCTGAAAATTCAAAATGGCTGGCAGACACTGACAGTGGCAACGAACGGCAAACGGCAGCCAATTAGCGCGCATTGCTCATACGCCACGTTTGTCATGCCAACCCACTCTCACACACAAGAGTGTGCTTATGTGTGTGTAAGCTCACTGACATAGCGGAAACGGAAGTTGTAAGGGGATTTTCAATTTGCAATTGAACTGATTTTTGGCTTGCTTCTTTTTTTGCGCTCTCTCTGCGCTCATTTTATGGCTGGCTTGGCTGCTGCGGTGGCTTTTAGGGGTCGACGTCGTGCGGAAATGTAATCATTGCCTGCTGCAGTGCAGTCACAGTCAACTCCTCCAGCTGCTGCTCCGTTTGCTACGACTGCTTATCGGCAAAGTCACAAACGCTCACAAACACACAGACAGCGTATATACTTACATTTAATTTCCACTAATTGAATCGAAATCGATCTCTGCTTTTCCACCCACATTTTTATACACTGCTTAGGCGAGCATATTTAAGCTGGCATTAAAGTTGTAGGCATGGTACTTTCTTCGACAAAATAACAATCCATCTTTGAGCAGAAGCTCCTCGACAGACGGGTTAGAAGCAATCTTGTAGAAAAAAAAAAACAGCGTCGGGTCCCGCACTCGGCCGAAACCAGGGTTGTCAGTACTGGTTAAGAGAAAAAAAGCTAAATTAATCGTAAGCAAATTGTCGGAAGTTTCTGAGGAAAAATGGCTATGCAGCAACGTAGGATCTTCAATTTTGAATGGCATAGCCGTACAATGTTTGTCCAGAAAGCATTTGTACTGATTTTCTTCCAAGTTTCTTCTTATAACTTTCCAAAATAAGTTTTTTACAGTAATGAAATATGTATATATATACAGAACTTCTTTTGAGATAGTCCCGCTAGAAGGATTTCCATCCCACGATGTAGCTAGCAATCCTCCTCGGACATATAGAAGCTAGATCAGCTAGGTTATGAAGAAAGGCTATTCCTACGACTACTAAGAGCCTCACAGGAACAGAAAAACTGCTCTACTGATTCGACTTCTTCTTCGTCTTTGCATCTTCTGCAAAAGTCATGGCTCGGAACATTCATTCTGGTTGCATGTGTTCCAATAAGCCAGTGCCCAGTGATCGCTCTGACAACTGCCGAACACTGCGACCGTTTGAGTCCGCAGAGCCCTATGGATCTTTCTGGGTCAATTTTAGGCCATATTTAGCGACTGATTATGCAAGAGCTAAATTTCTCCCTTGTTTGTAGCTTGAAAGTGGCCACAGGCCTGCAAATATCCTCCTTATCCAGTAGGAGGGTAGAGGTCGTACCCTGTCTGGCCAATTCATTTGCTATTTCGTTGCCTGTAAAATTTTGGTGTCCTTGCACCCAACTGATGCTAATAACTAACTGCTGTGCCATTTTTTGAATAGATTTGCAGCAGTTGTTGACAGTGATCGAGTTGGAGGATAATGCTCGAAGTGACTTTATGGCTGTTTGGCTATCCGAAAATATGTTTGCCGCACTGGTTTCCAGGACGATGTTACGCAAGCAGATCAAAGCCTCGTGAAAAACACTCCAGTGGTCTAGAAATCGGAAAGACTGCCGAATATTTAGTTCCTCAAGGTACGAAAAATAATTTCGGTCAAATGACCACCACGGCTGGCTTGGCAGTATGCCCTCATTAATTGTTTGCGGATTGTTGGCATAACATTCATCTTTCACCGCACCCCAAAGATAATAGTCCAAAGGCGTCAAATCTCAGCTTCTTGGTGGCCAATTCACAACGCCATTTCGGCTGATTACGCGATTTCTGAAGATTCGTTGTGTGGCACGGGGCGCCGTCTTGTTGAAACCAAATATCGTCCTAGGCTTCATCTTTAATTTGTTCGAAGGCTCCTCCTTCATTTTCGAGAAAAAATGGTCCGATGACGCCTCCAGACCAAATGCCACACCAAACAGTCACTCGTTGTGGGTGCATTGGCTTTTCCTGGAACGCTTGCGGATTTTCTGAGCCCCAGATGTGACAATTTTGCTTATTAACATAACCACCGAGATGGAAATGAGCTTCGTCCGATATGATTTTTCGATCAAATTCGCCATCTTCGGCCAAACGATCTTCCGCCCAATTTTAATATTTCCCAACTTTCTTCGAGCGTATAGCGTCCCATTTCGTTAATGTCAATGTTTTTACTAAATATTTACCAATATATGAATGACATTTGACGTTTTAAAAGTCAAATAATCGGTAGTTAATTCCACCACCCTGTAGCTATTTGTCATTAAGAATAGACGAGTGCCTATATCATATTCAATTATAATTTTTACTTTTTTTGGGGAACTTTTGGCCAAAATCTGGCAAATGGCTACGCTGGCCCATTGTGATGTGGATAGATAGGTATGGGTAGATAGAGTCTAAGGGGACATCCGAAAACGGTAGTAGGCTCTGTTACTCTGACAAATTTCTCGTTATAATTGTGAAAAATCAATGACTAAAGACGGATAATCCTTTATCACGAAGGGTTAGGGTTTGGAACTATTAAAAGTCAAAACATACGCCTTACAGCGCTCTTTTAGATTATATGTAAAAAAAAGGGGTAGATCTAAAATCAGGATACCCTGTTGAAGTCTGTAAAAAGCTCGATTTAGACAAATAAAGATATAGAAATTTTCCGAATGTAAGTAGAGACTAAACTTTTCGAACCAAAGCAACAAGCTTCTTGTAAGGGTAACTCACACACTATTGGTTTTTTTTAATCTCTAACGCCTAATTAAACTGTAAGAGCATCTAGAGTTTGGAAAGCTTCCGCTTATATTTTATCTGCCAAGTCAGTCTAGCTGGCGTTGGCTTAATAAACTTTGCGCATAAATCAATGATTTTTGTCGACATTTGCTGGCACATAGAAGAAATTATCAAAGGAATGCAAACGAGTCTAAAGGATTAACTATGCAGTTGGAAGTGCGTTATACCAAGGTGCAAGAGATTAAGGTTAAATGGGTGAAGAAGCTGGCACAACTTAATTGCGGTTGGAAGTGACTTAAATACTAGTTACACAGCAAATATTTATTAATTTTCCAAAAAAAATACACTAACTAAATAACGTAATATTTTCCTCCAAGTTGGACATACTTTTCACTATACGCTCCTGCATCTTATCCAATTCCGCTTGCAGCGCTTCTTCTCCCATTTTGGGATTCAAAAACTTCATGGTGGACAGTTCATAGATAATGTCACTGCAACGTTCACGTATTAAGTTCCAAGTAACTTTTGAATCCATTTGTGAGGTGTTTTGTACCGCGTGATTGGCATTCTGGTAAAACGTTAACATATTACGTAACATGCCTATGGTCTTATAGAATGGACAAAAGCAATCGTATTCACTGTAAGAGTTTTGCTGCAAAAAGTCATCCTTAAGCATTTTGGCCACCTCCAGTGTTATCTTATCCACTTCATTTATCGAAGTCTTGCCCACTAGCTGCACAATTTCCGACAAATCTTCCTCCTCTTGTAATATCTTTTTTGCAGTATCACGCAAGTTTACGAAATCGGGGTTTACTTCCAAATAGTAAGGCTCCAAGACGCGTATATATTTGGAGTAGGATTGCAACCAATTGACCGAGGGAAAGTGTTTGCGCTGAGCTAGTTTTTTATCTAAGCCCCAGAAAACCTGCACAATGCTTAAAGTAGCTGAAGTCACGGGATCTGAGAAATCACCGCCAGGTGGCGAAACAGCGCCCACAATCGAAACAGAGCCCTTACGCACAGGAGTGCCCAAACATTCAATATGTCCGGCACGCTCATAAAACGATGCCAGACGTGCACCCAAATAAGCCGGATAGCCAGCGTCAGCTGGCATTTCAGCTAAGCGTCCAGAAATCTCACGCAAAGCCTCAGCCCAACGTGAAGTGGAGTCCGCCATCATGGAGACATGGTAGCCCATGTCACGGTAGTACTCGGAGAGTGTAATGCCAGTGTAAATGGAGGCCTCTCGTGCAGCCACAGGCATGTTGGATGTGTTCGCTACAAGAGTAGTACGCTTCATTATGGACTCCTGTACGCCGTTTACTTCCACTTTAAGCTCAGGAAAGTCACGTAATACCTCGGACATTTCATTGCCGCGCTCACCACAGCCGACATAGACGATAACATCCGAGTTGGAGAATTTTGACAATGCCTGTTAAAAAAGAATGATATCAGTTTAATAAAAATGTTTGAAGAAATTGAGAGGGATTGAAAAGTATCACAAGCAGTTTAACTAAAGGATAATCTGATTTCAAGATAGAGAAAGACTGTTATCCCAATTTCTAATTTATGTCGGAATCATATGTATAACTTAAATTATGTACGAAACGTCATCATGGGAATTTTCTAAATTTTTATTATAGAACTAACATATAAACTTTTAATTTCAAAATTTGAAGTAAAATTTGGACCATGAAATGTTAGGGTTAACCACGAGTAGATAATTCCGAAATTATTTTTTTCTAAATTCATTCAGAAATAATGAGAACTTTAGAAGAATTCTACCAAGTCCAACCAAGTCTTGAAATGTGTTAAACTTTACGTACTTACCCAAAGAACGTTTTTTTTTGCTCACCTGTGATATAACCGTTTTGCCGCAACCAAAAGCACCCGGTATTGCCGTTGTACCACCCTGCACGCATGGAAAGAATGCATCTAAAACACGCTGACCGGTTAACAGCGGATGATCACCCGGCAACTTTTCTGAACTTGGCCGTGGCTTGCGTACTGGCCATACCTGCAGCATCGTATGCTTGGTAACTTTATCCTCGAATTCAGTCTCTAGCACTACATCCTCTACGGTATAATTGCCTGCTGGAGCTAACCACTTGATTCTGCCCTGCGAACGAGGGTCCAGCATCATACGCATCTGAATCATGCTGTTCTCAACCACTGTGGCATAGATATTACCTCCGCTAATCATATCATCCACATTCAACTTTCCCGGACTGAACTCGTAGGAAATGCTGCGATCAAGACTTTTGACATCAATGCCCTTGGGTATATAAATGGAGTTGGTCTTTTCGTTTATGGCGCGCAATGGACGCTGTATGCCATCGACTATGCTGCCCATAATACCAGGGCCCAGTTCCACCGATAGCGGCTTACCGGTTAGCACCACTGGATCACCCACACTGACACCTGAGGTATCTTCATAGACCTGTATGGTGGCCATGTCGCCCTCCAAACGTATGATCTCACCCACTAAATGAAAGTGACCGACGCGTACCAATTCGTACATAGCCGCGCCAGCCATATTCTCGGCATTAACCACTGGACCCGAAACGCCAAAGACGCGTCCCAAAGTCTCCTCTTCATGTTCATCAAGGATTTCATAGATTGTCGAACGTATTGTTGGTGCTCTGCTTTTAGGCGCCACTAGGTTACTGTCGTCGTCGTCATCATCGATAAACGAGGTATTGGTGCCGAAATCAAGCTTTCGATATTGATCGCAGGGGTCCATCTTCTGGGCTTGTGTAAAATATATAAAACAAATAAGTTTTAAGCTGCGCAAAAATTTGGAATAATTTGTGTTTGGAATGTTTTGACAGCTAAGGTAAAGTTGAGTAGACCGACAGAGAGAGAGAGAGGAACGGGTGAGAGAAACGTCCAAATTGGAATTACATTAAATGTATTTGTTGTTTGCACTTTATTCGTACATTTAATATTTCATACTTTAAATATTTACATAAATTTAACAAACAAACAAGGAGAAATAAACATGACTTTTCACAAATAAACAAGAATTTCCATTCATTAAACAATAATACTATTTATGTATGCCTTTTGTTTTTTAATGTGTGTGCGTGTGTGTGCGTGTAGGTGCATGTGTGTGTGTTTATATATATTGGAAGTACATAGAAGGACGTTAGTCAGTTGTTGTTGTAGGCTGGAATATTACATCTCTCACACTTCTTGTAACAACCACGGAATGGACTTGGAATGCAAACGGTATATAGGTCTTTATAAAAGTTTTTAGAACTTGGAATTTTTCTTTTGTAGTTGTTTTGCACGGAATATTTGAACGGAATTGTACGTATTGTACGTTTTTTGCCTTTTTTAAGAGTTAACTATATAACAAGTATAAGATTAGTGTAAAAGTAAAGCCAATTCATAAGCTTTAGTCCTCCAGATTTCTAAAGGCCTGCTGCAAGTCTTCGTGCAATTGCTCAAAGTCGGCCTTGATCTTGGCCTCGCCATCCTTGACAGGATCCTATAAGAAGCAAATTTATTAAATAAAGCTCGACTTTATGTTAACTTTAGCTTACCTTGAACTTCATGGACGACAATTGGTACATAATGTTGCCCATAGCCTCGCGTATGACATTCCAGGTAATCTTATTCTCAGACTGAGCCGTAGACTCCACAGAGTGACGTGCCATATCATAGAAATCAATAATGTTCTTCAACATGCCGACGGTCTTATAGAAGGGGCAGAAACGATCGTATGACGAGTAAGAGTTCTGTTGCAAGAAATCATCCTTCAGCAGCTTGGCCACCTCGAGCGTAATCTTATCTGTTTCAGCCAGCGAGGCCTTGCCTACCAATTGCACAATTTCGGAAAGATCTTCTTCCTCCTGCAGAATCTCCTTGACCTTGGTACGCAGTGGCACAAATTCAGGGAAGTTCTTGTCATAGAAATCATCCAAAGCGCGCATATATTTGGAGTAGGAGATAAGCCAATTGATGGAGGGGAAATGTTTGCGTTGAGCCAGTTTTTTGTCCAAACCCCAGAACACTTGCACAATACCCAAAGTAGCTGAAGTCACAGGATCGGAGAAATCACCACCAGGTGGCGATACAGCACCAACAATAGATACGGAACCCTCACGCTCAGGATTACCCAAGCACTTCACACGGCCGGCACGCTCGTAGAAGGAGGCCAGACGCGCACCCAAGTAGGCTGGATAGCCGGAATCGGCAGGCATTTCAGCCAAACGACCCGAAATTTCACGCAAAGCTTCGGCCCAACGTGAGGTAGAATCAGCCATCATGGAAACGTTGTAACCCATATCACGGAAGTATTCGGAAAGTGTGATACCAGTATAAATGGAGGCTTCACGAGCAGCGACAGGCATGTTAGAGGTGTTGGCTACCAGAGCGGTACGCTTCATAATAGATTCGGTAACACCATCGATTTCAACAGACAACTCGGGGAAATCACGCAATACTTCAGACATTTCGTTACCGCGCTCACCGCAACCGACGTAGATAATGACATCAGAGTTAGAGTACTTAGACAGAGCCTGCAACAAAAAACTGATATAGAAAAAACTTTTTTATTTAAAAATTAAGTTGCACCAACCTGTGAGATGACAGTCTTGCCGCAACCGAAGGCACCGGGAATAGCTGTGGTACCGCCTTGTACGCAAGGGAATAGCGAATCCAATACACGCTGGCCGGTCAACAGTGGATGATTGGCGGGCAATTTCTCAGTAACTGGACGTGGCTGACGCACAGGCCAGACTTGCAACATAGTGTGCTTGGTGACCTCACCATCGAATTCTGTTTCCAACACCACATCATCGACCTTGTAGTTGCCATTGGGGGCAATATATCGCACTGTACCCTTGGCACGTGGATTCACAATCATCTTGTGTTTGACCAGCGTATTTTCGTGCACCAGACCATACAGATCACCGCCAGTAATGTGGGAGCCAACTTTAACGTTGAGTGGATTAAATTCCCAGGCCTGTGTACGCGACAAGCAGGGTACATTCACACCCTTGGGTATATAGATGGACTGGGTCAGCTCGTTAATGTCCTTAAGAGGACGCTGAATACCATCAAAAATGCTGCCCATAATGCCAGGGCCGAGCTCTACGGACAAAGGCTTGCCAGTACGCAGCACGGGATCACCGACAGTGACGCCAGAGGTTTCTTCGTATACCTGAATGGTGGCCATATCGCCCTCAAGACGAATGATTTCACCCACCAGCTCGTAGTAACCGACGCGCACCAGCTCGTACATAGCAGAGCCAGACATGCACTCGGCAGTGACGACTGTAGGGGTAAGGGTGAGGGTTAAGACTTTTTTTTTTTTAATTTAGGTTAGGTGCACTTACCAGGACCCGAGACAGCGTAGACACGTCCATATCGGGACTCACGCTCCTCATCATCGAAACTCTTTAGGTTGGACATATTGCTTTATTTTGCTGGCTGTACAACTGCAAAGTAGACAAAAAAATTTTTTTTTTCGTAAAATAGATAAAAGAATTTTTTTTTTCTGTTTCTTATCACTGGTGTGCGCTGTCAGCTGACATAGCCCAGGTGCTTGGACAGCGGGCAGCTGTTTTAAAATTTTTGTAATTTCTTTATTTTGCAACTCACTTTTAAGGCTTAGTTGTAAAGCGGACTAAAATTTATGGCTTTTAGATGTAACTACGTTTCAAAGAAAATTATATTAGCCTACAACTCCCACAATTAAATGTTTGCTGGCAAAGAAAAACTTTAAAGAGCTTTAATTTCACGTGACAAAGCTTTGCACAAGTTCGAAAAAAATTTCAGTCAAGTACAAATAAAAAGTTCCACTACGTGAGCGGCCTAAGCAAGCAAACAGAGCGAACAGAGTTGCATAGAAGAAAACTGGTTTTGATTATAATAATTTTGTGAGCTGCATAGGCTGTTAATTTTTGGTGCGCTCTTTTATCATAAAATACAAAAAAAATTAAACATAAAATGCGGGTTGCTAACAAAAATTCTTATCGCTAAACTCCCTCCCTGTTAACTCTCGCTCTCTCTCTCAACTGCTTTTTACGCGCTCTTTTTCGAGTTCGAATATTTGACAATTGGTTTCTGACGTCGATCACAAGACTACTGTCAATGCTGTCAGCTGACAAATAAAAAAAAAAAACCAAGAAAAAAGTAAGCCCCAAGCGGGCCCCATATGTAAGCCACCATATTGGATTTTAGCCTTGAAGTTGTAAATTTCCACTTATATATTTGCTATATAAAACAGTCTATATATATAATATAAATAAGCCATTGATCTAGTTACATATTTAATCACAAGACTCTTCAGTCAGCTCTATTCTGTCAGCTGACACCGCATTTTTTTTTATAAACTTTTGCCTGCAAAAATTTCTTTTATGCTGCTTTAATTTAATTTATAGTTTAGCTCGTTGCACAATAATCTGTAATTTTTTTTTGCGGTTTTAACTGCTTTTTAGCTTTTGCTGCAGCCGCACACTGTCTGGCTTTATTATCTAATAACCCCGTGCATTAACATTGTTTTTAACGCTGTTTTACACTTAATTTAATTAAAAATGCCTAAGCGCACGTTTTTTTTTAGTTTTTGTTATGTTTAACACGCGTTACTTTTAGTTATATGTAGCAAAAGTTTTTCAATTACTTTTTTCTTTATTTTTTTTAAGCTGTCTGCTGCTTACTTTTTTTTCTGTCTTCGCGTTTTGTTGCGAAACTTTGCTGCTACTCTCCAACAGAACTAAAACCGACTGAGCAGCAGCGTCAGCAAATTTGCTGCTCGAACTTCGAAAACTCGCTGAGCTCGATCGAGACGAGCTTTTGCTGAAAGCTTTAACGATCGCACAGCGCGCGCTTATCGATAGTTGGTTGGCGCTGCCATGTCGCAGTGTTGCCAGATCGTTGGTTGTGGTTAAGCGCAACTTTTGAGCGCGCGTTTAAAATGCGTTAAAAGTTGCTGCTGCTGATCAGTTGATCGGTTAGTTCATTGTGAACGAAAATTATTTGAAAAATGTAGCTGATTATTTTTATTTATGCTACAGGCAAAGATATAACTCTAGTGGAAGCTTTAAGCCGTAGTTGCGATTAAAAATAATATTTAATTACATTTTATTCGTTTTCGATCAAATAATAAAAGTTTCATTTCAGTTTATATAGCTTAGTGTAGCACCTGGTTTTTACAGCCTTCAGCTGCGGAAATGTGGTAGTTAAGTTGTACAGTAATCTGTGCTTGATGATTTTAAAGAGTTTGATTAAAATTTTCCTTGTTTTGAGGAGCTCTGTCGGAAAGGAGTTTTATCGTCATGTTGTTAAACTCCGAAAAAAGTCAAGAACTTCGCTCTTAAAATAAGAATTTACGAATTGAAGTGTAAAAGTCTTTTCAACAGCATTTTCTTGTAGGAAGAAAAGTCTTTATTTGAGAATGTTTAAAGAACCAGAACACTTAAATTTTCAATCAAATTTAAGAAAGAAACTCTAAATTTAAGAATGTTAAGTATAATTTTAAGAATAAATGGGCTTGAAGTTGTGCACAAATAAGTTTCATTTTGAGAACAAGTTCTTTTAATAAAAGAATAAAGCATTTAAAAAGAGCATTTCATATTCATTTTAAGAAGGTTTAGTCTTAGCTGAGCTTTAGGAAAGTACTTTATATATAAGTACGAATATAGAACAATAGAGTATAAAAAGTGTTCATAAATTCTGTACGGAAATGAAGCTTGATTTC
This sequence comes from Chymomyza amoena, assembly GCA_037043745.1. NCBI lineage: Eukaryota > Metazoa > Arthropoda > Insecta > Diptera > Drosophilidae > Chymomyza > Chymomyza amoena. The sequence goes on from JBAMAX010002954.1 coordinate 92,169, forward strand.
AGTAAATTCAAACTTGAAAATATCAATGAAATTATATAGATGTGCGCTTTCTGTCCGAAATTAGATTTGAGCGTCAGTAAAAGTATATAGGCGTTGAGTTATTGAAAATAATTTCAATAAGAATATGCGAATTTGAGACTTAAAATTCTATTCAAAAGCGTTTTCTCACAAACTCACAATTCAGTAGACTGTTAAAAATAAGTTTTAAGAGCAACAACACTTGAATAAAGCTTTAAAAAGAGCATTTCGTACATATTTTAAAAATGTTCTAGTCATAATGCTGAGTATTAAGAAAGTACTTTATACTTACTTTCACAAAAATGGATAACAATGAAATTCTCATAAATTCTGTACAGAAAATAAGGTTGTTTTCAGTAAATTCGAACTTGAAATTAGACCGGTTTTATTTTTAAGTGTAATCTTCAGAATCTACCATATATTTGGCGTTGGTCCTGAAATACTTTACATCTATTGAAGGTATTAGGTGGGGAGTCAAGTCAAGCTTGGGTTACTTTTAAGGGGCACACCTAGTGTGAAATTTTCAAAAAATTAGATAGTTGCATTGGCTACGGGATATACCTGAGATCGCGTGTCATTTCAAAAATATTTAATATTTTATTTCAACAATTTTACTGTGTATTCTCAAAACATGTATAAATACAACCCTCAAAATTTTAAATAGATAGATTCACTATTTTTTTTTTTTAATTCCCAAAAATGACCTTATTTAGGTGGTCACACTAGGTGTGCCCCTTAAACGCGTTTTTCTCGAAACAGCATTTTTCGAATTTGCTGGAGTGAATTCTCGGAGACAAATGATCCGATCGCTATCAAATTTTTTTGCATCTCCTCTATATAGTTCTCCATACGATGACCCTCCAGTTTTTTGATCTGATCAAAAATCGAATTATGGCAGGCCAAAAACGACCAAAATTTTGGGAAAAATTTAACTTTTTTTTTTAACATGCCGCCATTTGATCAATTTTTGATTTTTTTGTTCGCCCGACGGTCATCGTACAGACAATATGTTTTAGTTTAACGAGAATTTTTTTTTTAAGTTTTATCTACGGAGAAGGCTGCAATCACTCCGGAGATCGCGTGTCATTTCAAAAATATTTAATATATTATTTCAAAAATTTTACTGTGTATTCTCAAAACATATATAAATATACCCTCAAAATTTTAAATAGATGGATTCACTAGTTTTTTTTTTTAATTCCCAAAAATGGCCTTTTTTTAGGTTGTCACACTAGGTGTGCCCCTTAATATACATATTTTTAAATGTGTTTCTATCTCAATCCAAAGTCTCACAGATATACTGATTTATTTAAAATTTTTGTCTTCATGTTCTGCATTATAAAAAGTTTTTGGGAAATTTTTTCGGTGTTATCGAATTTCAAATAAAACCAATTTTAGCAGATAAATTTTATGAAACCTCTTACCTTAATACTTTTTTTGGCTTCTTTAACAAACGTGTTTTTAGAAAATTGTCGGTACAGTATAAATTTGTATTTTTTTTGAAGATGTTTATTTATTTTAGATAGAATTATTTCATTACTATTAGTTACAATTTTTATTTTTCATAGTACTGACCCTAAATGGGTACTCTAACTTTGGCATATACAATTTACATGTTTTAAATAATCCAGTACACACATTAAGAATTTGAAATAAAAATGTTTTTTAAAGTTAGTGTCTTAATTATAATACGCCTAGAATATAAAATTTTTCTGAAATTTTTATTTCGTATAGCTTCCACTTCGTTTAATGAAGTCGGCTTTTAGCTAATACATTAATTTGATATAGTCAACCGATTTTGATAAAATTTGATACAGAGATAGACCTAAACGTACCGAATTATGTACAAAAATCTATTTTTTGGCCATTCGGTTCAATGTGAGCTATATGATATAGTCGCTTGATTTTGATAATGTTTGCTACAGTGTTTGGGAACTATACAAAACTTTTGAATGCCAAATTTGGTTGCGATATAAATATTAAAGCATAAACAAATGAATTATTCATCTAAAACTTTTGGTTTTAGGTCTTGGATCCTATGGAATAATAAGGGATCTAATCTAAAAGTTTGGTTGCATCTTTAGGATCTAGGCGTTCATACGGATGGACAGAGAGACAGACGGACAGACGGACATGAATATATAGACTTCTCTAGTCACCCTGTTGTAATCTAGGCAACTGCTGTTTTCCATCTCGTTTAAAAATTCCTACCATAATTTAAGATTATCTGATGGAATAAATTGAAATAATATTGAACTCTCTTTTCTAGATTAAGTTCGTTTTTGAGCTGTTTCTACTTTCATTTTGCATTTTTGGAAGCTGTTTTTAAAATGCTATTTTTAATTAAAATAAGAATGAATTTTTAAAATCAATTTGTGTTTTTATTCAATTGTTTGATTTTTTCTTTATTTTGGAGCACGCCTTAAATAATTTATACATATTTTGCGAAAAATGATTGTTAAATTCATTTATTTATAAAATTAAATTATTTGTAATTATAAATATTTTTAAAGTTGGAGCCACAAAGGCTTTCGGGTTAAGTTTTGTTTTATTATTAAATAATTTTTTATTTGCCTTCTCTATTTGCCTATTTATTATATAACTTCAAATTACGATTTTTACATATATTTTTTATATATTTTAAATTTATTTCGGGTGTTATTTTTTAAATAAGGAATTAAAACCTTTTTTTCATAATAATTTTACACTATCGATTTTTATAAGTTTACAAAAAAGATTTTAAGAAATTACAACTTTTTGGAAAATTTTTTTTTTTTTTTCGGATTATTTGATAAAAACTGAATTTCTAAACAATAAAATATTTAATCTTATTTATTTTAAATAAGAAACTTGTTGGTATTAAATATTTAAATGTTTTAAATATTAAATATTTATATATTAATAAGAAACTTATTAGTATACAATATTTATATGTATTCAATATGATTGCCATTGACGCACAAACTTTTGGAATCTTAAACTTGTAGGTACGCAGACGAGATCCTGATCAAACGTGGGAGACAGAGAATATATTTTTCTAAAAAACATATTCTTTTATGATATTTAAATGTTTATGCAACTAAGTGATATCTGACATTTGACTATGATTTTGTTTTATTTATTATTTTAAAATTTCTTAGAAGTCGTGAATCAGAATTCTTACGTTATCTTCAACCAGGTTATCAGGATTAATAAAAAATCGAGTCGCTGCGCTCTCGATTTTTAGAAAAAACAATTTCTAACAAGACTTTGATTATATACATATAAAAGGTTATATTTTTTTGTTAAAAAAATGCTTAAAAAAAACTTGTATTTTTATAATTTCTAGTATCTATACCTATGGATACTCTAAGTAGGTTCATAAAAAATAGACAACATTAGATAAAAATAAATTTTTATAGCCTGGTTGTTTAAATTTTTCATTTTTTAGCAACGAATTTTACAATCGCTATAAAAAAATCTATAAAAAAAAACAAAGTTTTAATAAATATTTACTTTTATACATTTATTTTATGGACCTAAAATATTCAAAAATATATATAAATTTTTTACGAAAAATAAATATGGATCGTAACATACGTATCGGTTGATTGCTAAAAAAATATAGGTAAAAAAAAACTGAATTTATACGCTATATTATTATTATTATTATTAAATTTTGTCCAAAAGTACGCTAGAAGAAAATTTGGACAAAATAATAATTGAATATGATTTTACGCATATTAAGGTATTGGCTTTCAAAGTTGACATTTCGTATTTTATGAGCTTTCGCGATATAAAAAAAAGGCGTATGTAGCTAAGAAATCTATGTTCACTTAATTATTTATTAGTATTACTATAGGCAAAAATTAAAATTGAGCTAAAATCTTTTTGGTTTTAAATGTATTTGAGTAATTATAAAAATTTTGTAGGTTTTTTGGCAACTTTGCTCTAAGGGTACCTCCGACTACCTCTCGATATTTGATAGAAACATTTTTAATAAATTTCTTTATATATTTTACAAGAAAATTTAATTCTTCAGGATTTTCGGAAATTAAATTTTCTACCTAAAAGTTGTATTTTAAAAAAATGAACCAAAGAAAAATTTTATTTTTGTTTTAAATTTCTTAGTTGCCTAAAAGTATGCAGTAATAATTTTTTTTTTCGAAAATTGTAAAGTTGTACATTTTAGATGTACAATTTGCAAATTTTATAGCATACTTACAAATATGCAGGTCAAAATGTGAACAAATTATCAATTTGGAAATTTAGATAAGGATATTTAAATTTTTTTTTCATTTAAAATAGCTTGCCAAAAAAATTATTACTTTTAAAAACCAGATTGATTACTGGCGTCGCGACGCCTCCTTGTAATTGGCTTTAAAATCTAAAACTGTTTGGGACTATAACTTCAAAACCATATAATATAATATCTAAATCTGTGTGAAATATTTTCCAATTACAAAGACTGTTTTTTTAAATTAATTTATTTTTTTAATTTAATTAAGTTAAAATTTTTTTGGTTTTTTCTTTCCAATTTTGGTCTGGACGAACTAATCTTAAAAAAAACCAGAGGAGGCTCAAACTTCGCAGAGAAATAGTTCAATTTTCTATGAATTTTACAATTTCATCTCTATAAAAAAATTATAATGGAAATGCCCGATTTTTGGCCAAAATATGAGAGTCTGGGCCCAAAGTGCGTTGTACCAAAAAAAAATGCTCACATAATTTCATTCCATTCAGCACGAATAAAAAAATTGATTTGTTTTAATTAAAAAAAAACAATATTTGTATTAAGCAAATCTTTGAGAAATTTGTAAGAAAATTCTTTTTTAAACTTATTTGTAACAGTAGCTTAAAGATTTAACTTCATATCTATTTTATAGGGTTTTTTTCTGGAACTGTTAAATACTTATGAAAAAATATATGAAGTTGATAACACTTTACACAAAAAATTAACCTTCGTAAAAAAGTGATTTTTAGGGAAATTTTTGATCGATAAACACGAAAATGCAAACCTATTTTTTTTTCTTAAGCACCGCTTTCGAGATTTTTACGAAAAATGCTTTTTGAACACTTATTTCAGTTATTCGTTAATATCTCCTGAACTTTGTAGTATCTACATGAAAGATGATTAGATCGAAAGGTATTGATGTGCTCTTTACAGTGTACATATATTTATTGTGCTTAAAAAAATAACAAGGATATCATTTTCGAACCAAAATTACCCTAAAAAACACTTTTATACGAAGGTACACTCGATGACCCTTAAATTTATTGTATAATTTAAAGTTTAAATATAGATGTATTATTTTGAAAATAGTTTTATAAAATTGTTAGCTTGGTTCATTTAGGTTTTGACCTACTGTAGTTATACTACTAAACTAAAAACTAAACAAAGTTTCTTTCATTCGCTTATACTTTCTTTGGGAAAGTAATTGAAACTACTGTATACTGATTTCTTTGCCCAAATCTAAAAAACTTTAAGGGGTTTCCCGAAAAACTCGCGAATATTTTCGTATATATGTCAAAAAGAAAAAACTGCATTTCCCGACCAATGCGCATTGTTTTATTTGTTTTGCAGCGGCAAAAACTTTGATTAAAAATTGTAAAGATATGTATTTTTTTTGTTGCTTTTGTTGTGATTGTTTCGGTTTTTCTTTTGTTTTGTTATTTTACCTTTTTGCTTCCTGTTACTCTTTTTTTTTGTTGTTTAGCCAATCAGTGCGCCGTAAAATTGATGGAAATAAAAAAAACGAAACAGCGTAATGGAGAGCAAAACCTGTGCAGCTCTAATTGGAAACCAAGAGAACCCCCCTGCTAAAATTTCTGTGCTCACTTGAGTACCGCAACAATCACAACAACGCATACAACAACAACTGGTGGAACAACAACTGCAACAACTCGCTTACAACAACTAAACCATTGCTTACAATGTAGTCGAATCTCTTTTTGCTCTTGTGTTGGTTTTTGCATAACTTATAAATCGATGACGTCGGCATGCAGCGTTTTACATAAGGAGCAAACAACACGATAAATAAGAAGGAAAAAAATTAGAGGAAATGCAAAAAAAAAATATATGCAAGTAAGAAGAGCAAAGAGCAAAGACATTTGCATAATAAGGGCAGCTAAAAAGTTCTCTGCTGCACTTCTTAGAGAAGAGACGAGTGTGCCACTTGAACGCGATGTCTTCTTCTTCTCCGTCTTCTTCTGCTTCGTCTTCTTCGTTTTTCTACTACTACTTGGCAACGCGGCGGGCAATGCGCCAATAAACGCCCCAACGTTTTTCTGAGTGTATGCATGTTAGTGTGTGTGTTTGTACACATGTGTTACTGTGTGTGTGTGCATAAAAGCTCATTGATGTGTGCATGTTGATTTGTTTGTTGGCATTTGTGTCAAAATGGCGCACAAGCAACAAAAAAAATAATAAAAATTAAATTGCGATTCTAGTCATGTCACAACGACTATAGCATACACTGCACTGAAGATAGGAACACCAATAAAGGAACGAGCAATTTGTGGAACATATTTGTGTACATCTTAACCTAAAAACTCATCTAGCCGACTTATGAGGATACTCTAGTTTCTTCTTCAGTAGATCATTAAAGTAGAAATTGTAATCAGTCTAAGTATCCGGAAATCTTACTTAGCGTCTTACTTCAAAGTTATAGTCTTTGACTACTAAGTGTCTAGCTGAATAAGGTATTGGTAGTTGGAGCTTGGCTCGATCTTCAATTTTCGAGAATGGATCTTTTTGACGAATATTTAAAAAAACCGATTTAAACGATTAATCACACCAAAACGTAAGCGCTAGCAAGTTAAGTAAAGCATGTCTATACAAAATGTACTTCAATTTATTTATTTTTATATTTTATTATAACGCAAACAAAAAGTCATAACTTGATAAAAAAAAGAAAAAAATTAACAGTTCATTTGATTTAGAGAGAAAAAATGAAAATTAAGTAACAATTTATTTGAAATAATTGAAATCTTTTGTCAATTAAAAAAAAATAAAACTGATAAAATTAAAAAAGCGTTTTCTGGTGGCGCTCCAAATAGACGTAAAAAATGAATTCCTTCACCCCAAATACACATTTGGCTAGAGGAAAAATAACGTTTTTGTGCCTTGTAAATATCAATTTTTGAAAATGCCTAAAAAAAAAAACTTATTTTTAATTTTAGACCCACAGAGCCCCAATACGTTTTTTCTGTCTATCGTGGGGATAGCTGTTGCTGTGTCCTAGTCAACAATACCACATTAGCTGAAAGTTCAGACATAACCTCAAAAAAGCCTTAAATCTAAAAAAAAAACCTTTTTAGTCATTTTAATACTTCAGTGGAAGGCTTTCCTTTGCTTGCGACGTTCATTTGAGACAAAACTCAGCTAGGTTTTTATGCCCTGTACCGTATGGTACAAATGGTATATTAAGTTTGTGCAAGCCGAAAATGTATGTAACATATAGAAGGAGTCGTTGGAGACACCCCAAAGTTCCCTAAAATATGATCAAGGTGACTAGAGAGGTCGATATACCCATGTCCGTCTGCCCGTTTGAAATCATAGGTCTGATCTAGGATCGTAGATTCAGATGACCTCGAAAAAAAAAAGTTTTAGATAGATAATTCGTTTGTTTATGAAGATATCGTAACCAACCAAACTTGGCATTCGAAAGTTTTTTATAGTACGCAAGCACTGTACACCAATTTGACCAAAATCGGTTGACTATATCATATAGCTCCTATAGGACCGATCAGCCAAAATTTGTATACAAAACTCGCTATATTACGTTTTTTAATAAAGATATCTTAACCAGATTTGGAAATAAGAAGTTTTTTTGAGCACCCAAGTATTGTATCAAAGCACATCCCATAGGGCCGATCGGTCAAAAAAAAAATTGGCCTAAAAATTCTTCTGTTTTGGGTTTTTTATGAAGGAACCGGATTTTATTGCCAGCTATTGGTACATGGTATCCCAAAGACGTCCGCGCCCGACTTTACGTACGCCATTTTTTTTCATCGGACTTTAAAAGTCATGTGATGTGTCAAATATGGTTACCCTAATACACATTTCTTGTCATTACGATGAAAAAAACTTATTTTTTTAATAGGTAAATATAAAAATATTAATACATATTGCTTAAAAAATGCTTTTTTGATTAATTGCATTGTAAAAACAAACAATGGCCAACAATACCCTTGCCACATTTTTAGTAAATCTTCCGATTCACACTATTCCAGGCGGTTAATCATTCCAACCATTCCCAATCGGCATAAATTCAATAGAAAATTTGTCAGTTTGATCTAAATGAAGGTGTCAATCGCGTTGAGTCAGTCGCTTATTTTTCTATAGATCGAGCCGTTCCCGACTCCTATAGTGTATAAAATTTTTGTAAATAAAAATTTATCTTGAGAGTTATTTTAACTGAGATTCAGAATTTTTTAATTCTATGCTCCTTGCGTCAAAAAAACTTGGAATTCTGAAAAATTGTCGAAAATTACACTTTTTTTCGACTTTGGTTGTTTCTAATTTCAATCATTTTTACTTAATCTCTACATATCATATATGTCTGTAAATGCCTTACGATCTAATCGTCTTTCATTTTACGACAATATATTTTTCACGAGATATTGACGTATAACTGGAAAATGTGCCCAAAAACATGTTTTTACGAAAAAATCTCGAAAACGTTGCTTAAGAAATAAATAGCATGTAATTTTCGTGTTTCTCGACCCAAAATTATCCTAAAAACAACTTTTATATAAAGGCTCACCCGATGATCCTTAAATTTGTAAATTAATATAATTTCCTTTATATCCTATTGGCGCAAAGGGCGTCTTCAATTGCCATCTTCCATTGAATTCGATTTGGGGTTATATCCTATCGCTCCAGCAGCCTCAAAGATTTCATTTAAGCTTCCGTGGATCTTCTCCAGGTAGTACGTGGTCTTCCTACTCTGCGTCCTGCTGGCTGAAAGGGGTTCCACCGCATTGCTTGCTATGTTGCTGCGTGGGGCGAAATGGGAGATGAAAATTTTAATTTTCTTTAGAGTTCTTGTTTTCTCATCATTGCCATACGGTTTAAAAAAGTGTGACCATATTTAAGTCAACTTTCAATTAAATTTCTAATGGAAACCGCTCAGTCTTGTTAAGCTTTGCATTCCAAGTAAAATACTCGTATACTGAAATCGATAATAAAAGATCAATGCATTTTTTATCTTTAATTTTTAAACTAAAACAAAAAAAAATAATATTTTGTCTGATAAAGAGACAATCATAAGATATTGTGATTTATTGATTTTCCATCGATAAAAAAGCTCATAATTTTTGAATTCGTTGATAAGTTTTATCTATCATGATAAGGCATGAATTGATTTCATTCCAAACAATTTTTTTTTCGCAATCAAAAACCCACCTTATGCTTTTGGCCAGGCAATCGCCAAAGATATTTTCGTAAAAATTTCCTTTCTAAAAAAGTTGTTCTTGAATTAAAAGTACTCTCCTTTTTCTACCCTATTTTGTCTGCATTTCGATGAACTCTTTAAAGCATTTTATATTTATAGTGTATTAAAATGCAGGCAATAAGTCCTTTTGAGTGTCATTGCAGCCAAGTGTTGCAGTTGCTGCTTTTTTTGTTGTTGCTCTTCTTCTGCATTTGATAGACAGCTAAAATATTGCATGCTCATATGGTATATAGATATATATATGTATATAGATACACACTCGTACATATGTACTTACATACAGTTGTAGTTATGTACATATTAGACGTATAATAGCTAACCGTATGACATTTAGTCATAACTCCATTTAGCATTAGATTGAGTTTATGCAATAGCTTTTGGCCATATCGTTGCTCTCAGCATACTCAATAAATTCATTTGGCCTTGTTAAGAACGTCCTTGCTGTGTTGTTTTTGTTGGATTTTTGTTGTTGCAACTAGTCTTGTCGTTGTTGTTGTGTTGGTGCTTCAATGTGGCTTGCTAATCTTGTTGCGCATTGCCATAATTTTCAATTTACATGCACCCGACGTCCAATGCTCCATGTCCAACAAAGTCCGCTCCGGGAATGGTTAGTTGAACAAAAACAACAACAACTGCAATACGCACATGCGAGGGCAGGACGAAAAGTCATCGACAGTTGACTAGCGAAAAGAATCCTTCGAAGAGTTTATAGAGCACAAATTTCGTCCAAAGATGCTCTAGGTTGAGGTAACTCCACTCTTCTCCTCTTTCTACATAGTTTAATAAATGGCGTGTGGTGTTGCGATATTGTGCCTTGTCCCTAAAGAGATCAAGACAGGCTGTATGGTGGAACCCATAGTTATCACTCTTAGTATGCGGCATGGAGAGATAAGCTCTCTGAGATGCCTTTGGTATAGATGTTGATAAGACAACTCATCAATCGGAACATTGACGCTCATATCTTATATATCATAGTTTTTACCGAAAGAATCTTTGATCCTTTTAGAGTAAAAAATTTTGCCTAAAGGTGCTCTAGATTGAGGTAACTCCATTTATTTTTCTTTCCACATAGTTTAATAAATGGTGTGAGGTATTTCGATATTGTATATTCCCTAAAGAGATAAGAAAGGCTGCATGGTGGAAATTCAGATTGGACATCGGGAGTCCTATTTTATAGATCCTATTGTTATGATACTTTTGCTATGGTGGGTCTCAGGCAGGTTTATGGGACAGATGTTTATAAGAGTTATATTTTTATACCCTGTACCGTATGGTACAAAGGGTATATTAAGTTTGTACAAGCCGAAAATGTATGTAACATATAGAAGGAGACGTCGGAGACCCCCAAAGTTACCTAAAATATGATCAGGGTGAATAGAGAAGTCGATACACCCATGTCCGTCTGTCCGTCCGTCCGTCTGTCCGTTTGAACGCCTAGATCTCAGAGATAGTAAGAGCTAGAGTAACCAAACTTTCACATTAGATCCCACATTATTCCATAGGAGACAAGTTTATTTTATATTTTTGATATTGGGGATAAATTATATACCTCCCATATGGGTGTTTGAGACGACCTCGACAAAAAAAAGTTTTAGATGGATAATTCGTTTGATCATGAAGATATCGTAACCAAATTTGGTATTCAAAAGTTTTTTATGGTTCCCAAGTACTGTACCAAAATCAGTTGACTATATCATATAGCTCCCATAGGACCGATCGGCCAAAATAACTTTTTAAAGAAAAATTCGCTATATTTCGTTTTTTAATAAAGATATCGTAACTAGATTTGGCGTTTTTTAGAGCACTTAAGCAATGTGCCAAATTTTAACAAAATCGGTTGACTATATCATATAGCTCCCATAGGGCCGATCTTCCAAAAAATCGATTTTTTAACAAAATTTGTTGTGTTTCGTTTGTTTGTTACGACATTGGGACCAAATATGATATTCGTAAGTTTTTTATAGTTCCTAAGCACTGTACTAAATTTAATCCAAATCGGTTGACTATATCATATAGCTCTCATAGGACCAATCGGTCAAAAAAAAAACGTTTTTTATTCAAAATTCGATGTGTTTCATTTGTTTGTAAAGATATTTGAACTAAATTCGGCATTCAGATCTTTTTTAAGGTATTTAAGCACTGTGTAAAATTTTATTGAAATCGGTTGACTATATCATATATCTCCCATAGGAACGATCGGTCAAAGACAAATTTTTGCTCAAAAATTTTTCTGTTTTTGGATTTTTGTGAAGGAACCGGATTTTATTGCAAGCTAGTGGTACAGGGTATTCCAAAGTCATCCGCGCCCGACTTTACGTACGCTATTTTTAGATTGCATTGTTATGGCACTTTGTATGCTGCGGGGAGGGACATCCTTCTGAACATCTAACGGTCCTTTCTTATAGATCTCGTTATCGACAGTTTTTGCGAAAGAATCTTTGATACTCTTAGAGTAAAAAATTTCGTCCAATCCAAGATCATGTCTTAATATTTGAGATAGGCGGCAATATAACATCGCGAGTTTTATTTCCTAGATCCCATAGTTATGACAATTTGTACACGGCGGGGAGTGACAAATTTCTGGCATACCTTTTGGACGGATGTTTATAATGAGAGATCTATGAGATGTCATCAATCTGAATATTAAGTGTCCAGCTCGGACACTTTGTCTGCGGCGTGGAACGGTCAAGGTTTCAAAAATACTTTTTAGCTCGGCATTGACCAGACATCTTTTAAACTGTAGCTTAACGATACCAAATCATGAAATGTGGTGAAAGGTAGGAACTCTACCCAACAATTAAATCATGTAATATATCGCTAGAACTTATTTTAATGGATCTGTAAATGCAATTGACTAGATCTAGCATCGAGCCTAATTTTATTCCTTAAAGCAACTAAATTCAACAAAACTGTCATACATTAAAAGTTTGTTCCACCAAACTAACTTTTCAGGTCTATTGTATGATTTATGCCAGGGCATGACATTTTTTTTTGTACAGTGTACACATATAATTTTTCCAGAAGATGACTGCGACCTTGGTGGGATACCGGCTAAGTATTAAATCTCCGAATAAATGTCTAATGAAATAAGTGCAAAAACTTTGGATCATGCTATTCGGTTCAAGCGGGAGGAGTGCTCTTGTTTATATCAATGGCATGAGGCCCTGTAGTTGTATATGAATGTCATAAGGTGGAGGCAGACCTCATCTCGGATTGATGGCAGTAATGAAGGCAATCAGGAGAAAAAAAGCTTATGAGAAAATATATATATTTATTCCTAGACTACAATAAAGCTTAAACATGGTGGAGCATGGGGGCAAAATACAAAGATAGTTTCTGTTTCTTAAGTATGTGTTATTTTACGGCCGGGTTACTATACCAATGCAATCCCTTTATGGTCTGAGGTTAGTCCTTTGAAGGCGAATCCGCTACTACACGGGTATGCTATCGCTTAAGATTGCCCTATGCTTTATCGCAGTGAGTTCGATTTCCTAAGGATTGCTTAACCACTTTACCTTTCACACCTGCACGCTTCCCAATGAAAATAGTTGCTTCTAGTTTTACTTTTCATCCAGCCCTCGTTCATATGTATGCCGATAAGGAGCAAAGAGGAAGTTGCTGGCGCGTTATATTGGTCACAATAAATTAACTGAAATAGCCAAGCGAGTCGGACATTAGCCGCTCTGACGGTCTCTCTAGGCTCCCCGCTTCCTGGCTTCCATTCGCTTGATTATAGCCTCTAACTGTATGTCGCTTGCATGGCTCCCAACTGACCCCCAAGTCATTCCATCTAACTGTATTTCCAGCTGCACTGCAGTTGCATTAACTTGTTGTAGTTGTTGTCCCAATGGGTCGGGTCTACTCCGGCTGCTGTTGCTGTCGCTGCTGCTGCTCTGCTGCTTCTGGTGCCTTCGCTCAACGCCTGAGTGCAACATTTACATTTGCGCTATCATTTGCCATTGTCCCCTGTCGTTGACAATGGGCTGGTCATTTGCCACACCCCTTTTGCTCTACTCATCTTCCATTACCAGAGAGTCGCTGCCTAATCATTGACACATTCATTGATGCATTCGAGCGCGTGTGGCATATTTACGAGCCTAGCTAATTGCCCCAAGCAGACAACTGACTGCCTCGCCCATCTTGTCCAAATCCCATTAGCTCCTATGGCTATGGCTTGTAAATACACGTGTTGGAGTTGGAGTTGAGAGTGAGTGAGTGAGTGTGAGGGTTTTTCTACGGTCAAACTTCCGTATAGTGAATTAATACGGTTGCACTTATATCTTTATGTGAAATAATTTAAAAGCAGGGTTATTGTGCGGGCTTGGGTTAAGTTAAGTTAGTTAAATCGTCATGATATGCAAGGACTGGATAACGATGGAGCGTTGTTCGTCTGACCACCTCTCTTCTGAACAACCAGGAACAAAGTCAAGGTCAGATCGGCTTTCTTCCTTCTTTAGAGCATTCACGCGACCCTAATAAGGAAAAACAAAATAAAAAAAATTACCGTAAGGTAATAAAAGGTAAAGGTTTGAACTTTGTCAGTATAGAACATTTTTTTTTGTTTCCTTATCAAAGAGTGCGTTCATCGGGGTGCATCAGTAGTTATTGGTTGGCTTGTGGGCTTTTTAACACTGAAGTACCCATTACCTTGAAGGAATTTTTCACAAAATACTAATTTGGTATTATTATCATTATCATCCCATTATTAGGAAGCGTTGCTTACTGTTAACTCTTTTCACGACAAATGGTAAATATTATAAATTAAAAATCAGTTGGCAACTTAAATGAAAAAGACCGATTATGAAAAGCACCCTATATTATAAATATTTGACTTTACATGAATTGGTTTTTGATCTAGTACATTTGGATGAATTCCTTATTATAAATAGGGGTTGAGTTAAATGCGAAAGTTAAGATATAAAGACTGACATTTCCATACTGTCAGACAGTCAAGCTGCGATCAATGAGACTGGTTTGATGATTCATTTAAAGTTAGTTTCGGAAACTAAAGCCAAACTCAACCATCTAGGACAATTGAACAGAGTCGCGCTCAAATGGATCCTGAGGCTCAAGAATATTCCCAGAAACGAAGCAGCTGACGAACTGGCGAGAAATGGTGCAGCAAATCCACTTGTAGGGCCCGAACTTTATTGAGGCATAGGCAGACACACCACTGGACAGCTGATAGGATAGGAGAAAAGGTCAGCTCGACAAATAAACTAGACCGACACGGCTGGCTTACGGCAATCCAAGCAACTCCTCGACTCCTATAACAGGGCAAGAATTTCCCTAGATTACTAACTGGGTTACTGAGTTCTTTTGGTGTCGTAAGGTCGAACACTTCCAGGTTTTGTGAGATTGAGGAGGAAACGTCTATACATATAGACTACACCCATATCAAATAATTAAGTATATTGTACATAAAGAGCTAGTTAAGGAGCTCTAGGGTTAGAAGACGGGTCACAATGCAGCATATTAATAAAATTATTAAATGCTAAGTTGCATATAACTTGATCCAGAATTTGATTTATTCTAATAATGCTTGTTTAAGGAAAATATTAGACGGATGACGTCACATTCATCGAATCATATCCTAGAGATACGAAGATTCTAATGTTAACCACATCCATATATTTCTTCGGTTATCCTAGCAATTTGAATTATTTCAGTTATTACGACATTTGTGATTAATAAGCCCCTTCTCACTTTGACTTCTGCAGAAGTTGTGGAAATGAGATAAGAGCTGGAGAAGATGAAACAGCTCTTCTGTCGCTGCCAGCGACTGTGTAAGACAAGCTTCCACTTACTCAACCCACACTTTCTAAACGACTTTCAGAACAGAGTCCAAAATACTTCTCAAAGTTAATTCAGGTTACCTGTGAATGCGAACATCTAGTAGACCTACTAGTGGGGAAGGGTGGAGGAAAGTC
The DNA here is from genome assembly GCA_037043745.1 of Chymomyza amoena. Lineage (NCBI taxonomy): Eukaryota > Metazoa > Arthropoda > Insecta > Diptera > Drosophilidae > Chymomyza > Chymomyza amoena. The sequence continues at coordinate 107,554 of JBAMAX010002954.1, forward strand.
CACCATTGTGGTATCACAACGGGCATATTTTTTGGTCTTAAGTAGAGTTAGGACGCCAGTTTCTAGCTTCACAACTTAATCTAACCTAATCTTAGGCATTCAGTTAACCCCCTGGGTGGGCATTTTATCATATTTAAATTACGTGTAGGCTAAATAGGTTGGATGGCAATGTTGCTGAGGTATTCCTAATATCCTATACCTCTATAGGTATTAAGCCACTTTAGGGATTCAAATCGCAATGCGCTGCGATCAGAAGGTTTGCCAGACTTCCCAGATCTTCGAAAAAAGACTTTTCCAAAAGTTTGGAAGCGATTTCTAAGGCCAAAGTCGTAATGCGAAACATGCATCCAGCCATTAGGCCTATAGTAGAGTGGCTCATTCAACTCCTGCCACCATCCTGGTTCCATTCTTGTGAAATCTCAGGAACTACAACTTGAAAGAGTCTTGGGACATGTGCCGCTGACATGCAGCGTCCCTTTTTCGTTCTGCTTCAGTTCTGACGATCTCAACAATTTCAGATAAGACACCTCGAAGGTCTCTTAGTTTATGAATCAATCTATTTTTGAGACCTTGAAGATAGTTATCGTTATCGGTATAAGTAGCCTTTATTAGCTATTAATGATATACATATAAGGAAGGTTGATAGTAGAATAAGTGCTGAGTAAACTTCCTTGCCGGGTACAACGAACTGATATTGTTGAAGGATAAGTTTCTCTGCTCAATTGTAAAGTGAATATCAAAGTCATAATAATGGACAGCTGCTCTATTTAACTTCATTCCAGTTCATTTAAGCGAATTTCGACTGTATTATGTAATATAATATAGCTGTACGAGTATGTGTGTGTGTGCGTATTGTAATTGGCTTTCATCAGCTTTTGGCCTTTAAAATTTAATCATCTGCTGGCTTTGCGTACAAATTCAACATAACCATAATTTACTATTTGTTAATAGCGAAATGTGCTTAAAATTAAATAATTTAATATTTTCTCTGAAAACAGCAACAACAACGAAAACAACAAAAACAACAGCTTTAGCCAAAGCAGTGGCAGCAAAAATGAAAAGTGTTTTCAACAATTTTCTGAAAATACTCAAATACACAAAATATATATAAATATGTACAAATGGGTCAAAATATGTGAATCGGGGTAATTTTTAAGTTTTTCCTTTTTAAATAGTTAACATATGGGTATTTGACCAGAAAATGTTTTCAAAGCCAAATATATTTGTTTAAGGAATCAGGAGGTTATCAGAAAAACGTAAAAAGCAAACCGAATAATTTTAATATATTGCTAGTATTTAATAATTCTTTATTTTAAATAAAATTAAACAAAAATAGAACTTAAGCAAAAAAATACAGTCGAGAGGGGCCTCAATGTTATTCCTGCATAAACATAGCATTGTTTTTTTGGGACAAAACTATATTCATACCTACAAGTACGGAAAATTTGTATCGATTTTAATGAGAACCGAGAGTTACGTCAAAATGTAAATTTACATCACACAAATCAGCTTACCAAAAATTGTGATTCTAGGGCGCTTATTACTATAATTAAGTAGAGTCAAATATTGACGTAGTTTATTGGCCAGGGGTGGTGAAGTTTGTACATTCTTAGCTTTGTTGTATTTGTCCAATTTCGTTCATTTTTTGCATTCAGATGCACGACTCTCATCGCTCTGTTAAAATTCAGATCAAGATATTGAACGTGATTCGAATATGCCCAACAGGCGGTAAAGTTTTGTATCTCTAGCTCTTATAATCTCCGAAATCTAGGTGTTCTAGCTATGTCCGGACGGACGTACAGACGGACATAGCTCAATCGCTACCCGAGGTTATGATAAGCATTTTGGGATAAAGGACCTGGGGTCTGCCGCGCCTCCTTCAGTCCGTTATATACATTGCACAAATCTAATATACCCTTTGTACTTTTAAGTGCAGGATACAAAAATTATTTCACTTAAAAATTCGTGCTTTTTTAAACCTACATATTTTTCCACTTTCAAAATATCAAGAATATTTTAAAAATATTTCTGTAAAAAATTAAACCTATTTCGCCGGTTCGTTTTAATTCCACTTTCAACCATACGAAAAATTCGGTTTTAAAGCGAATTCGAATGAATTGATCAAACTTGTGTTTCCGAGCTCAGCCGTATATTTAACTTTTAAAATAAATGAAGTCCATCAGGACCTTCGAATTTATATGCGTAAATTTCTTTACAGGCTTAGCTTATACCAATAACTTTTTCAATCGATCCTTCGTTCCTTAAGAGTTCAAATAAGCAAATGTAGCCTATCATAACTATCTACTTTCCGTGATTTATCTCAAATTAATCGAACCTAAAGATTTTTTAAGTTCCTTTTTGTAAAAAGGAAAAGAAATGAATTTTATGCTCTGCATAGGTGGCGCCAGTGTATTCTACTGAAAACTAAATCGATTTGGCGTCCCAGATAGCTGCTCAATTCTAAGAATATTTTTGTGATTTAATCTTAATTTTTATATTTTTGTCTAATAATAATATTAATACATTAAATGAAGAGTTTCAGCATAAAAAAAAAACTTAGTGGATGAAACTTTCATTAGGGTCCTTGTTCTGTGTTTAAAACCAAGTTTTCGTATTTGTGGGTAGGGATAAAAAATTTTTGTCTTTCAATCTTAGAGTTATGATTAAAAGGATAAAATGGTTGCCAATAAATTATCTGTCAGAGGTATTAGGTTTGTTAGTTTAACCACAATGCCTGTTTTAGGCGAAAATTCGGAAGTCGTGTTTGGTGCTTTTCTAATAAAGTTTTTTTTTTTTAATTTTACCCATATATTTTGTTAAAGAAATTGAAATTATTTAAAAAAAAGAGTACTCCATCGCTTTCCTGTGATAAACAGATTTCGAGCAATCGAACAAAAAACTGGCTTATAATTACTTCCCAAATATGATGACATGGGTACGACCTCTACTTTCCTACCGTATAAAGAGGATATTAGTATGCCTATGGCCACTTTCAAGCTACAAACAAGAAATAAATTTAGCTCCCACGCACAAAGGACACTGGCTTGACCATGAATTTTGCAGAAGCTGCAAACAATCAGTAGAACACTTCTTCTGTCCTTGTGAGGTTCTTAGTAGATGGGGAATAAGCATGCGGGAATTATTTACTTGAGCTGGCATCTAAATGTCCGAGTAAAAATGCTAGCTACGTCGTGGCAACGGGATAGGAATCCTGCTAGTGCTGCTATCTCAGGAGAAGAGCTAAAGAGAAATCTGCGGTTTAGACCTACTCTAAGTATGCTGGCCAGCAGCCACCCTAACCTAAATTGCTTCCTAAACAATACCGGGATCATGCCAGTTGTAGAAAAGCTAATGCTCATTCCCGAAGTAATTTGATGCGTAGAATTCGAGTCCGAGGTCATAATTGGCCCATTACGTTAGGATTTTCAAAAATTTAAAGATAAGCCGAATTGTTTCCTTCTTTTAAGGTTATGTACCGGCCTGTACAAAAATTGTGATTGGTCAGTCTCTTCAATTGCATCATTCGAATCCGAATTGGGATTCTACGCAGCAAATTATTTCGAAAATGACCCTTGGTTTTCCAACAACTTGAACCATGTTGACCTACGTTGTTGATCTTACGAGCTAAATATTGGGCAGTAATTGTAAAAGCCATTCAATTCGCATAGATCAAGTCAAAAAGCTTCTTTTATTTTCACCCATACATATACTATATACAAGTACGTTCTCTGTGTACATGAGTTTCTGGATGTATGTGTGTGTGTATCTGTGTGTTTTCATTTGTGTTTGTGTGCCTAAGCCTAGCGTAGATGCAGCAAGTATAGTGCGCTTCAACCTCACCGCAAACAAAAAGCAGCAGCAGCAGCAACAACAACAGAAACAACAACAACATCAACTTGTACTTGTACAACAAAAGCAGCTAGTACAAAACAACAACAACAAGTTCAACAAAAACGACAACAATATTAACAACAACAACAAAAGCATTGGCAGCTTTTGGGTTCCAAAAATGTATGCCAGCAAACAATAAACTTTTTCATATACAACAACAACAACAATAACAAGAGCCAAGTAAAACTTGTTCACATACACAAACACACATATGAGTGTTGAAGCCATGGCTGTGTGTGTGTGTGTGTATGTGTGTGTATGTGTGTGTATGTGTGTGAAGACACACAGAGGATTAAACTAATTTGCAAGAACATTGAAAATCCTTTAAAACTGCAGTCAGTGCAACATACAAATACATATACATACTGCTAATTTCAGTATATCCACATACAAAGTCGAGGGTTAGTTCGTAGAGTTTTAAGAAAGGAAGTTTTTTAAAAGGCTATATTACTTAGCTTAAGTCATTATTTGCACACTTTTTATGATTTTAGTTTCCGATATTTTATAAGAATTTTGTATATGCACTGAGAAAAAAAAGGGCGGTCTAAAATTAAAACTATTTTCACTTAAATTAAGAATTTTCAATCTTGAAAATTCATGCTTAAAATAAGAATTGTTTACTTAAAATATGTAAGCTCGAAAATTCTGATAAAAAGTAAAACAAATTCTTAAATTAAGGAAAAAATGTACTCAAACATGAAAATTGGAGAATTGGGTCGAAAAGAGTTGAAAATAATTGAAAATTAATAATAATAGCAAAACCTATTTTAGAATTAAGCATATTTAAGAAAAAACTTACGTACTAAAATAAATTGTAATCGTTTTTATTGTAAACATATAAAAAATTCTTGTTTCAAGATTTCAAGATTTTGTTCATTGATATTGAAATCTTTATTTAAGATTAAATTTTTCTTATTTTAAATTTCTGATTAAACTTGATTCAAGTATAGAATGTGCTCTAATCAAGATGTTTTTATTTAAATCAAGTACGTAATTTACTTATTTTAAGAGTAAATATGGACTTTATTCAAGATGCAAGAGCTTTGGATCAAAATCTTGAGAACTTGTTTCAAGCTTTTTCCATACTCATATAAGTATTTTGAAGTCTTAATTTAAATTAAAAATATACTATGGAATAAAATTTTTTACTTAACATTTCGTCCTTATTTTTTAAGAAATCACGTTCTTATTTCAAGAATTTCGGACTTAAAATCGAAATATTTCATATGTGACCCATATCAAGTGTGGATTTCCTAGTTTTAGGAACGAATTGATTGATTTTTTTTCTCAGTGCACTATACACCAAACTAACTTTACCGAAATAGCCTTTTTTTATACATATGTAATATTATACTTTTTATATATATATAAACCAAATAAGTGATATTTATGATTTTTATATTTAACAAGAATTAAAAAAAAAATTTCACGTATCGGGCCAGAGATCCATTTTTTTCTCGTTTTATTTTTCAATATTTTATAATTTGTAATTTTTATTATTTCAGGATTGGATTGTTGCACCCTTTGAATTGAATAACTAATCAAATAAAAAGGTAAGATTTTCTTTTAAATTCAGATTAAAAAATATATAGGAAAATTATCCGCCGTAGTAATTTGTTTTTGAACTATAAAATGCATATTTTATTTCTTCTGTCCTTTTTTAATTTTAGATACATATTAAACTATTTTTTTAAGAAATATGTACATTTTTTTTATTCTCAAAAATAGTGGGGTAAGACTCGACCGCCGATTTTTTTTGGGTAATTTAGTGGAGATATAACCTAACTTTAATGGTTATATTTATTTACAAAAATTGTAATGTTTAGAACATACTACATATATATAAATCGAAATGCCACTAAAGTAAAATGTTCTTTTAAATTTAGGTAAAAAAAATATATATATTACGAAAGGTAGGGTAAATCCGCCCTAATAATTTGTATTTTAGGTATAAAATACATATTTTAGTTCTTCTGACTTTTATTAATTTTATCAAAAATTACTGATTAAATTATTGATTGAAATTAACTGACTATTTTTATAAAAAATTTACCTTTTGTCATTTTAAATAATAGTGGCGTAAGCCCGACCGTATATTTTTTGGCTGATTTAGTACAAATATGACCAAAATTTTATTACTGTATTTATAAAAAAAAATTAGTAATGTTTAGAACATATAAATCGAAATGAAAGTAGAATGAATGCCACTAATTTGACATTCATTAAAGTTTTAATAATAAATAATAATAAATTCAGATTCATAGCTATATAAGTAATCAGATTTATTTGATTTGCTGTCCAAATTGGTTGCAGGCGTATTTTTAGTTTAAGCTGGACGTCTGTTTTGCCCCTCAATTTTGAGGTCGCATTTGCCCCAATTGCCATTTTTCATGGCAAGGCGAATAAAAAAAAGTAAACAAAATTTCCCATCAATACTATTCATGCACTATATAGGTCTATGTATATAGAATTTAAGCCAGTTACCATTTTTTACGATCACAAGAAAAAATGTGTAATCAAATATTGAAAAAAAATTAAACTGAAAATCTTAAAAATATTCTCTTCATCGTTTGTGCATCTAAATGTAGACAGACAGACAACTGTCATGCTATCTTTTTTGTTATTTTTTAAACTCTACAAGACAACTCAAGCTCGCACAGTGGGCCGATTTTGAGAAACAGTGGGCTTACCCACACTGTCGGGTATGCCCCACATTGCCCTCTATAAAAGGGACACAATCACAAATTAACCTTTGCATCATCTACAGATAAAGGCCATCACTTAGTGTATGCTTCACCTAGCGCCAAAAATTAAGTATTAATATACGGCCACACTAATCTTATCACATAAAGTCAGTTTCCACAGAGCGGTCAAAATTATTATTAATTTTATTATTAGTCGCCACTAAACCCAAAAAAAAAAGATGGAAAGTTATAAGAACGATACAAACAACTTTTTGATATAATTAAGAGAAAAATTATTCTTTTGTTGTTTGGGAAGCGCAATTATTTTCTGGTAGTGATCTAAATTTTACGGAATACAAAAATTAATTTAAAAAAAAAATAAGAATTTTGATGATTTTTTAAGACATGTTGGATTAAAATCGGTTGAGCCGTTTAAAAGTTGTGGGGAGTGAAAGTGGGGAGAATAACCGAATGTCTGCAAATATACTCGGATGGGGTCTCAAATAAGTATATTATAATATACTAAAGTCTAACTTAACCTAACCTACCTATAAAAAGTATGAAATAAAAAATTAAATTAAAAATTTAAAAAACCCCTGACACAAGAACTTAAGTAATTTCCCTTTAAAAAGTAAAAAATAATAAAGGAAACTTAATGTTAAAGTACCTAAGAATCTATTAATAATTCTAAAAAAAGTACGTCGCATCCCCATAACTCTTATTTGCGTTCCCTGTTATTAATAAAAAATATTAAAAAAAAATTGAATTAGGCGGCCAATTGTTATAAAGTTATTATCCGCGCCATCTTAAATATTATATCCTTAGTTACGTCTTAAAAAGAAAATATTAATTTTATATTCTTCTGAGAATAAGAATTGTATTAAATAAATGTAATCCACAATAAAAAAAATATTGGTTGTAAAACGAAGAAATTGTCTTGTGCAGAAGTGCAAAAGTGCCTACAATAGCTTTAAAAAAATTCAGATTTTTTTATTTTTTTTAAGAAATTTGAATTGTGATTTTTTTTCTTTAGTAAATATGTATTACACTATTAAGAAATATGCTAAAGCATCTAAAAAAAATATATATATTTTAAGTTGCTATTTTTTTTGTAGATATTTAAAAAATGTATACATAAAAAAAAAAAAACTAAGCATATGGATGACAAAGTGTAGAAATTTTTTCGAGACAAAAGCGAAAGTGCCCTTTAAAAAAAACTGGAATTCTGCAATTTCTTTTTATAAGCAATTTTTTTAAAAATCGAATTTTTTGCAAGATAAGTAAGAATATGACAAAGCAGCTAAATTAACTTATTTTAGTTGTTATTTCCATGGCGTGGGAAATCCATAAATATTTTTTAAGTGCTGCCTACTATATAAATATTAAATTAAAATTACTTTTTAGTCGGGCACTTCTGCATTTCTGCACACTCTAATTATTACTATTTTAGTTTTTGCTCTTCGATACTTATTTATTTAAAGAAATTGAATAGTAATTTTTTGTTTGGTAAATATTCGAATTTTATTGAATAATAAAATATTAAAAAAAAGTCAATAAGAAATATAGGTAATAAAACGTAGAAATTTTCTCGGGCAAAAATACAAATAGTTTTAAAAAATTCAATTTTTGCAATTATTTATTTTTAAGAAATTTAAATTTTATTAAAATTCGAATTTTTACAAAAATGTAAAAAAAATATAACGAAGAAACTAAGGGAACAACACATTTTAGTTGTTATTTCTTTGGCGTGAAAGATCAAACAACTTTTTTTAATGTGCAAAAATTACTCTCTTATTCTTTTTAATTACATTTGTCTTACAAAAGACATTTGAAAACTGCTGATCGTTGTTATTCATGTGTTTAGTAGAGGTGGAGAACTATCGATTGTCGGCGCCATCTATAGTCGACGATAGTAATTTCACAACCATCGATAGTTGACGATAGTACTATCGATACTCGACGATAGTCCTGTCCACAACAATATACATATTTGGTTTTAAATTAAAAGTTTGTTTCATTTTTAAAAAGGAAAATTTATATACGATATTAATGTTATTTGATATAAAGTTTCGGTTCAAGAATTAAAGAATGTTTACATTTTTTTCCTTGAACCTGGTTCGCCTCTCCGAAACAATTAGGCGAAGCTACAGAATGCATCGACGATCTACAACTGCCGCTTGTCGATGCGATATTGTCAGAATCCGCCGAAATACCTGCAGCTGGAGTGCTGGAATCTGGGACATGATTTTCCAAGCCAGGGTGGAATCTTTTCGGATGATCGTGCAAATTTTGCGTCGCGGTCGCCAAATCTTTCTCCGAGTCCGTGCCTGCTTTCAGCTTTCGACACACTGAGTGTGAGGGAGTCCCGACGTTTACCTTAAATTCGACACATAGTCAAAATACTTCATAACGACAGTATGAACTCGGTAATCGCAACCTTCGATACACGTATATCTTCGATTTTTGCAACACTAAGAAATATACCATTGTAATCTTTTTTTCTAATTCTGAAAGAGTTTCGTTCGACGGCTATTATAATAAACATTAATAAGAATAAAGTGCAGACAACAATAATCGAGATGTTAAAAAAAAATATTTTTCCTCGGTGGTTGCAACCGTCTCAATAAGTGCAATTACCTAGATTTCTATTAGTTGCGGTTACCGAGTTCATACTGTACTTTAAAAGTAAGCATTATACCTCTTTGAAGAAAGCGATCCATTTCTTTTCAGTGAGGTATCATTGTTTTAATCAATTTTTTCACAAATATTTTTTTAGCAGACGCCACAAACAAAAGCGCAAATTGTACTTTTTGGTGATGTGAAAACTATCGGAGAACTATCGATAGCACTATCGGCACTATCGTAAATGTCTGGCTGCTATCGATGGTGGCTCGATAGTGCTCAACCATCGATAATGCCGATAGTGCTATCGATAGTTCTCCACCTCTAGTGTTTAGTCTAGCCTTTCTGCACTTTTGCATTTCTGCACGCATCCTAATTATTTTTGTTTCTTAATTTGAAATTTTTCATGCACGTATTACCCAGTAATCAAATTTTAATCAAAAAAAATTTACTACAAATTAATAATCGCAAAGTTTTAAAGACTTTTGAAACTTACGCCGCATATAAAGTAGTAGATTCTTTCTAAGACTCGGCTTTTGTTGCATGGGGTGGCTACTTCAGCAGTCAAAGTTCATGAATATGTATTTGTGTGTGTGTGTGTGTGTGTATCTGTGTGTGTGTGTTTATGCTACTGTATTGCGCATTTCAACTTAACTGAATTATTAGGCGAGTTATGTGAATTATGATCTCTTAGTCTGATACAGCTACTGCCAGCCTTGTGCCATGCTGCACACACAGAGGTGGCTTGGCTTGGCTTGCCTCTCTCTGATGCAGCTGCTATGTTGCAAGTATCCCCCTTCGTGCTTGTCTTGCCCCTCAACTGTTGCACTTAGCCATAGCCTGAGCACTTTCGTTAATGCATTTGCCCACTGGCCATGTGGGATTGTTGTAGTTGTTGCTGCTATTGTTGTTGTTGCTGTTGCGCTTGTTGTTGTGGCAAGGCAATTTCAAAACAATAACAAGTACAACCACAAGCAAGAAAGGCACAACACACACACAGACACAATGAGGCATGGTTCTTGAACTGCAACCGGCTTACCTTCTAACAAGCTGCAAGTGCAACATTTCTCTATGTGTATGTGTATGTGTGTGTGTGTGGCAGGCAAGTGGCATGCAGTTCTAAGGCAAATATTAAACAAAAACACTTCTCACAGTGCAGGCAATGTGCAACACCCCCCACGCCCCACCCCCCACTCATTATAGAGTTCTCTTCAAGCGCACTGTAGCCTGGTCTTTTGTTATATTCATGTTGTTGTTATTGCCTTTGTTTTGGCATTTGCAACCAGTGCTGAGGCAGTGCCGCAAATCCCAGCAGATTGCACCGTAACTCATCTGCAATAATACAAAAGAAAAGCTTTTAGGCCATAAAGCTGATGCTGACGCTGTCGCAGTCGCAGTCTCTGCTGCTGCCAGCGTCGACTGCGGCTAACTGAGCAAGTCACTGGGTCGACCTCAACTTGAATGTTTCGGCAGTTTTGGACATAAAGGAGAGCACCAGCTACCATCACTACTACTAATACTAGGGAGACTCGATTGAAAAGTCTGTCTGTCTGTTTGGCTTATTCCCCCGTCAGTCTCTTTGTCTTCCTGTCGCTGTCGTTGTCTTGGCCCGTGTTGCAATGATTTATGATGCAGCGCTGTCAACTCAGCTTTCAAGGATTAGCATATGAATCCTAAGTAAAGATGTTTGTGCTCTAGACGTCGAGCTGCCCTTGTTTTGGATGTGCTGCCATGTGTGTGCGTGTGTGTGTGTAGCGGCTATAAAATCAAACCGGAAATGGCTTAAATACACATAAAATGGCAAGGCCAAAGTTTGCAAATCGCTGCAAATATGGTTAATGTGAAATACACACAGCGATTTAAATTGGTTCCGAAACATTTCTAAAAAATTAACTAAAATTTTTCATCTGTTTTTGATACTACTAAGAAAGTTTTTCGACAGCTCAGTTTTATAATTAGCTATTAAAACGGATATTTTCAATATTTTTATAAAAAGCAAAATTCAAGTGAAATACTTTTTTGAGGAGAGGGAAATTCTTTCAAATTTGTTCGAGAATATAAATTTTTACAAAAAATTAAAGTTACATATTAGTAGAATGTGTGTAAAAAGCCTTTTCCGATGATATTTATAGGAAATAGAGCCCAGTTTTATATTATATATAAATATCTTTTAAAACCAATATTTGCGATAATTTAATAAAAACCGATATTCAATTGAAATATTTTTTTAAGGGGAAAAAATGTGGTCTCGAAAATTTAATTTTACCTTCACTAAAAAGAAAGGCTTCATATTCGTAGAATATGTGTACGAAAGGATTTTTCGATGCGATCGATATTCATAGAAATAGAGCGTCTTGAAAGCACACGACTTAGGTGCGATTTGGGTGCGTTTAAAAACGTACGCGACTTGAAATCGTTTTAAATCGCCTGCGACTTAGGTGCGACTTGGCTGCTTTCAAGACGCTCTATTTCTTTAAATATCAATCGCGTCGAAAAATTCTTCTAAATTTAAAAACGCTTGCGACTTAGGTGTGATTGATATTTATAGAAATAGAGCGTTTTGAATGCACGCGACTTGGTACGATCGATATTTATACAATTTTGAGCGTCATGAACGCACACGACTTAGGTGCGACTTGCGAGCGTACAAGAACATAAGTGACTTGGATGCGTTCAAAAACGCACGCGACTTAGGTCTTTATTTCTTTTTATTTTTTTCTCTCGAATATTTATTACTGACAATGAACCCGTGATTCTAAGGGTTATAATCCTACATTTATAATAAAAAAAAAGTAAGTCACTACATACTCAATATAACTTTTGGTATGGTATGGCTTAGATTACTCTATATACACAATATTTAAAAAAAAAATTAAGTAGATTCTATGATAGGGACACGCCTTCTGAGGTCGTTTGGGTGAAGTCGTTTTAGGCGTTATCTTGGTCTATGATCGGCCAGGGCACATGCCAGCGAATTTGGACTCTATTTCTTAAAATTTCAATCGCTTCGAAAAATCCTGAGAGATCTTCTAAAAACTTTAAACGCATTTTTCTCTGCACCATGTGTTTTTATCAGAATTTTACGCAGTAGGTCTTGATCTATTGATTCCGATTCTGCTTAATTTAAAGCATGTTTGAAAGGATATAATTTTTTGTATGGCTTATATTAACAATATATATGAAAAATTTTTTAAATTGCTATTTTTAAGCAAGATAAAATCATAAAAGAATTGAAAAAAGTTCGATTTTATTCGAACGTCCACATATTAGTTAATTTTTCGTCAAAATTAATTCTGATTTAGCATTAGCCATAGATAATCTCATTAATTTCAATAAACAAACAAAATTTTTTATTTAATTTTACTACAAGATGCTGGAGAACTGAAGAAGTTCTGCGTGCAGAGTCAGACAAGAGCCGCCATTTTGAATTTCTTCGAGATAAAAATTTCCAATTATTGTACAATAAAAAACGCATTTAACAATCAAAATGAGAAGTTTGTATGACTTTTCATCATGGCACAAATAGTTTCCAAACTTCGTCTTCTTTTCAGCCAAATTTAAGAGCACATTCCCTTAATATATAATTAATATGTAATACTATATATATGAACCAAAAATGTATCTGCATAAATATAGTTTTCTTTAAAAAATATATTTATATAACGATGCCTTCTCCTTGTATTTAGCTCGATCGCTAGATGGCGGAAGCATTAAACATTGCTAAGTCGCGCAATCAATAAAAGTCACTCGAATCTTTTTTTGTCAATAGATGGCGCTAGAAGTAAATGTTAGGTAACTCATGAATCTATTTGCCAATAGATGGCGCAAGCAACTTGTCGCTAGACACCGCTAACAAGTTATTGCATATTTCAGCTTACCGTACATTAATATATAGTCAACATTGTAAATATTAAAAAAAAAGCTGATCAACACATAGTAGAAGAGAGCAGAAAGCGATTCTTCCGAGTTTATTTATTTTGTGTACATTGTCCTATAGCTATTACCGCTTTTGTTTTTCTTCTACCAAAACCACAATGAATACTTTTAAAAACTTATTGCCAAAACTGAATCATAATTTAAAAAGGAGTCCTGCTTATAAAATAAAGATTTAGGAGATTCTAACGATCCGTATCCATTTGCACATGAATGTAATAAAAATAACATATGAAAAATTAGGCAGTATAGCGAAATTAAAATGCAATTGGTTTATTATGCTATTTAATTTTTAAAAGAAATCCAGAAAAAATGTCTACCAACTCAGAAGCCATGGATGCAAAGGCCGAAGCACCACTTGCCCGCACTGTAGGACGTCCACGCACACTTGCTTCCAACTCATCCGGCGGTATAAAAAAAGATGCGTTTGGCTGAGTCGGAACCACATATGCCGCGCCTACAAAGCCCCAAATCTTTGCAATCGGCAGCAGTGACTTTTCCCGCACAGCTCCACTACGCATGTGAGTATGACACCATTACCTAATCAGCCGAAGAATAAGCCTCCACTTGAACCACCAAACTCCGCACCAGGACCTCTCAACATTGGTTTAGTAAGTTTGTGTGGGAAATATCATTTTTGCGCCCGTTACTGCACATCACCGTAACTCTACAATTTGGCAACCAAATGAGAAGTTAAAATGTGCAAACCGTTTATAATCCATCGAAGGAAGCTACCACTGGCGGAACCATTCGCGGATTTCACTTCGTACTTGGCGATGTTCGATCTATTTCATCCTCTTCCAGCAACGACATTTGCGTATCTAGACTCGAATCAGTCCGCTACATCTGCAGTTTCCATTGAAGTGGAACTTGGATACCCTACTGATGATCAAAACACTTGAGCCGCAAGTGAGTATGATGATTAGGCAGGAAAGACTTTTCAATTAATGGTCAAAAGCAATCGCACATTCCACTATCCAGGCTTCTAACACAGAATTTTCTGAAAATAAATCATATGATGAGCAATTTTTATATATACCTATATATAGCTTAAGAGTGTTCATACTTACCAATCAAATTTAACGCCATGCTTGTAAATAGAATTCTACTCGGAAAATAATATTATTATGCACTATGGCCACTGCTTGAATCAGTCCTGAATTGTAAGCGCGCACAAATAAATAACAGTTTTTGCTACTCTTGAAACACTTTGTGCCCCTTCAAAAACTAAATAAATTTGAAATTCGAAATGGTAAGATAAATGATAAATTTCCTTTGAAAAAATGTCGAAATTCGTATAGTGTACGTTACCGGTAGAGAAACATCGAATTAGGCCAACAGCGGCATTCCTTCTGGATTTTGAGCAGCCGAATCCCAAGTTCAAAAAAATCCTTCATACATACACACTTGAGGTTGCGGTTGATGAATATGCCCCATCAGCAGGGTCTTCAAGCTCCACTTGCGTGGAAACGCAGATGTAGCGCATTCCCGATTTCGAGGGTCCAGATACGCTAATGCCAATTTGCAGGCAGAGAATGAAATAAATCGTTCATCGTCAAATTTTTAAGCGGAGTTCAGCGGAAATAGTTCCACAAGTGGAGTGGTGTGCTGTGATGGTTCACAAACGGCTGGAACAGTTGATTTCTCGTTGGGCTGCATATCTGTTGACTCACGATGATCTGCAGTAACAGGCGCAGAAATGATATTTCCCCACACTTCCTAAATATGAGCCAGTGTTGAGCAACCTGATGCGGTGTTTTGTGGTTCTAGTGGATGCTCGTCCTGCGGCTGATTAGCTAATGCAGTCAAATTCACAGGCATTGTGCAGCTACGCTGGAAAGTCACTGCTGCCAATTCCAAGGATTTACGGACTTGTAGGAGCTTCATATGTTTCTCCGGCTTAGGCAAGCGCATCTTTTTGATTACTACCGGATGAGTTGGGAGCAACTTTGCGTGGACATGCTACAGTGCAGTCAAGTGAAGCTTCGGCATTTGCAACCTTGATGCTGAAGACTTTCCAGTTAATGGCCCAGGCTTCTAAGAGAGAGAATTTGCTGCAAATAAGTCAGATGATAAATTATTTATTTATATACCTCAACAGTACCCACACTTACCAACCAAATGTAACGCCATGCTTGATATATAAAAAGAATTCCACTCGCAAATTAAAATTATTAGGCACTATTAAAGTCGATCACTGCTTGAACTAGTTCTGAATTGTAAGCACGCACAAATTAATAAACTAAATTAAGATTTCAAATAAATGGTAGTCTGAGGACAGCAAAGCTTTTAAGTCGTTATACATTTTATGCTTATGTTGAAACTATTGCTATTATTGGAATTAATCAGGAAAGGTTGCAAGGTTGCAGGTGCATAAGGTTTGCTATTTTTCAGCCGCCATTTTACGTTTCTTCTCCTTTTTCCTATGCCAAAAGTACTTAGTTAAAAATAAAAATAGCTTAACTTTTCGTCAACAATTTTTTTTATACTCGAAATGGGCAATGCACTTAAAATTTTAGATTTTAAGTCTTTTGGAATTTTGATTTTTTTGGTTTACTGCTTTTAAATTCTACCAATATTACATCATCTCAATTTTGTTACTAGAATTGAACGTCTATATTTTGACATATCAGTGCATCAACTCAGTTAAATGCTCCAAGTTAACAAAACAAAATTTATTACTTTTTGCCAATTGTACATCATCTGAGATAAAATTCACCAAACACTAAAAATTTCATATAGCTTTCATCTTTCAACTAAGTTAAGAAAACAAAATTTATTACTTTTTGCCAATTGTACATCATCTCTTGTTTATAAGCTTACTAGCAACTGTGCTGAGATAAAATTCACCAACAACTAAAATTTTCAGATAACTTTCATCTTACTACCAAGCTAAAAAATATTTATTACTTTTTGCCAATTGTACATCAACTCTTGCTTATACGTTTCGTTGCAACTTTGCTGAGATGAAACTCACCAACTACTGAAAATTTCACATTGGTTTCATCTGGAGCCTTTTGAAAATTCTGAATTGATATTTCGCATCTTTTAGTTCAGTGCTTTTAGTTTCAGATTATCTCAATTTTGTCAGCCAAAGGCTTTTACTAGGATAAATTCCAAAAGACTTTTTAATACAGTGCTATGCTAAGCTGAGATGAAAAATAATAAAGTCTGCCAATATGTAGCAAAATCGTTGTCATCTGCTTAAAAATTTCAAATTATATACGTCAAAAGTAGTGAGCTAAGATTAAAAATTTTATATGAGCTCTTTTTGGTAACTTAGGGAGCAACTAAGAAGAGATGAAAGACTTTCGATCACTTTAATTATGTACCTTTTGGAATCTCTGAGTTGAGTTTAAACATTTTGGTAGCCTTTTATTCAGTGCTTTATATTTCAATTGATTATATCTCAACCTTGTGTCTTTCTACTTCGACGAAATTTTTTCGATTAAATAGCTGCATGTTAATATAAACTCAAAATTTCACTTAATCTCAAAAAAGAACCTTTTAAAAGTCTTTGAACTGGAATAAAATGTTGCAGACGATGTCTACCAAAGACTTTGTTTAACAATAAATGCCAAATGACTTTTTAATTCAATAAAATGCCGAGCTGAGATGAAACCTAATTAAATCTGTCAATGAATTGCCCCTGTCTACTCACTGTTTCAGATTATATCCGTCAAGAGTAATGAGTAAGGAATAAAAATTAATAACTTTTTGCCAAGTGTACATCTGCTCCACTATGGGAATTTTAATCTAAAAAATAAGACATCATCGCCTTTTTGTATCTTTGAAAGCAACAAAGATGGGACGAACAAAATCGGTCTACTACCAAATTCAAAGTTTCTCTAAAGATAGTCTTTTGTACATCATCTCATTTTATATCTATTTTTATATAAAACAACTAAGATGAGATAAAACAAAACGATCTACTGCCAAATTCTAAGTTTTTCTAAAGTTAGTCTTTCGAATTGTTCATCGTTTCCTGATGAAAAAAAAAAACGATTTACTAAAAAAATCAAAATTTTACTACAGTTAATCTTTTTGATGGTCCATCATCTCATTTTATATTTTTGAAAGCAACTTAGATATAATGAAAACAACGATCTACTATCAAATTCAAAGTTTTTCTACAGTAAGTTATTTAGATTCTCGAGTTGAGACTCGTTTCAGAACAGCATCGATGTTTTCTCCGTTTTTATCTTTTCCCAAGTTATAAAATAAGTCGTCTTAAAGATTCAAAATTTGATTACCCAATTGGTTTAATATAATTCAGTTAAATCATTTTCACTTTCTTTTATGCTTTTCTATATAGTAATTTCTACGATAGATTCTCAAATTTTTGAGGTTATTTCAGTATGGATTTTATGGCCAGTTAATATCTTTACGGCAAAGTTTAGTTTATTCTTTTTCAAAAGATATCAAGTTTAATCGTTTTAAGGTTTTAAGAATTGTGTACCCGATTATTCTATATTAATTCAGTTTTATTATTTTCACTTTTCTATATAAATATTTGTAAGATAGATTCTTAATTTGAAGCATTAGATAGATTAGAGTTAGATTAAGATGTCTTAACTTTTCAATGCATTTTTTTGCTTTAAAAATCTGTTTCTAAGTTATTAAGTTAAGTCTTTTTTAAATTTAAAGAATTGTTTACCCGACTGTCGTAAATTATTTTTAGTTTAATTATTTTCACTTTTTTCTATGTTTTTCTATGCAAATATTTTCTAAGATAGATTATTAGTTTGAAGCATTTTGATTTATAAATCGTGAAGATATTAGTCTAATTAATTAAGACATCTTACTTTACCTTTTAAATGATTTTTAAAAAAAATCTATTAAATGATATTAGAATAAAATTATAAGCCGCTTAAAGATAAGGAAGGAAATATTATGATATGGCCATTTGAAGTTAATAACATCAACTTTGTCCGATTGGCTTAAAATTTGTGTGTCTGTCTGTCTGTCTGTGGCATCATAACTCCCGAACGCATGCAGTGATTTCAATTTAGTTTTTTTGTATTAAAGGTGACTTATGTGTGAGTGTTCCCTAGACATGTTTGATGAAAATCGGTTGAGCCGTTTAAACGAGCTTGACCTTTAATGTAATCTATACCTTGACAAGAATCTAAATTATAGTAAGTATATTATAATATACTAAAGTCTAACTTAACCTACCTACCTATAAAAAGGATGAAATAAAAAATTAAATTAAAAATTTAAAAAACCCCCGAACTTAAGTAATTTTCATTTAAAAAGTAAAAAATAATAAAAGAAACTTAATGTTAAAGTACCTAAGAATCTATTAATAATTCTGTCTGTCTGTTTGTTTGTCTGTCTGTCTATGGCATCGTAGCTCCCGAACGCATGCAGTGATTTCAATTTAGTTTTTTTTGTATTAAAGGTGACTTATGTGCGAGTGTTGTTAGACATGTTTGATGAAAATCGGTTGAGCCGTTTAAAAGTTGTGGGGGGTGAAAGTGGGGAGAAAAACATAAACTTTGTCCGATTGGCTTAAAATTTGGTCCTATTGTAACTGACGACGTCACTGATTCGAATCTGAGGTTATTTTTGCTCTATCTCTTCTCGTTTAGAAGTTATGGCCATTTGAAGTTAAAAACATCAACTTTGTCGAACGCATGCAGTGATTTCAATTTAGTTTGACGTGTCTGTCTGTTTGTCTGTTTGTTTGTCTGTCTGTCTGTCTATGGCATCGTAGCTCCCGAACGCATGCAGTGATTTCAATTTAGTTTTTTTTGTATTAAAGGTGACTTATGTGCGAGTGTTGTTAGACATGTTTGATGAAAATCGGTTGAGCCGTTTAAAAGTTGTGGGGAGTGAAAGTGCGTAAAAAAAAGGCAAACGAGCTTGACCTTAAATGTAATCTATACCTTAACAAGAATCTAAATTATAGTAAGTATATTATAATATACTAAAGTCTAACTTAACCTAACCTACCTATAAAAAGGATGAAATAAAAAATTAAATTAAAAATTTAAAAAACCCCCGAACTTAAGTAATTTTCATTTAAAAAGTAAAAAATAATAAAAGAAACTTAATGTTAAAGTACCTAAGAATCTATTAATAATTGTAAAAAAATACGTCGCGTTAGGAGACCGCTCCTAAACTAACAATTTAAATACAAATAGTCTAATTAAGCAACAAAGATTAACTTAAAAACAAAATTAAGAAAATACTTCAAAAACTTTCATAGAATTACTTCAAAAAATTTGCATGTAAGATACGACCGTCAACGACGTCTGCCCTCGCGTATCCCCCAACGCGACGTATTTTTTTTTAGAATTATTAATAGATTCTTAGGTACTTTAACATTAAGTTTCTTTTATTATTTTTTACTTTTTAAATGAAAATTACTTAAGTTCGGGGGTTTTTTAAATTTTTAATTTAATTTTTTTTTTAGTTTGATTTGTTAATCCGAAGATCTAAATCTAATTAATTAAGTCATCTTACTTTACCTTTTGGACTTTTTTTTAATCTTTAAAAAAACTTTCAGAAAAAATTCGAAGCCGCTTGAAGATTTTTGCTGCAAATCGGCCGAATGTAGGAAATTATAAATATTTTATTAAAAAAATATTACTATTTTTGACTTTGCATTTTATATTTTGTTTAAATACTTATTTTTTGATTTTCCCAGGACTAGTCAATACTCTACTATTACTTTACTTACTCAAACTTCTCAAAATCTATTCATCATTCGAACACTATTTTTGCTCAGTGTATTTATGTCGTTGTGTTAGTTATCTGTGTGTTTGTATTTGTGTATGTGTGTTAAGCGATTTGTGTACGCTTCTTGCTCTGTGCTGCTGACCGTGCGACCACCTGCAGTATGCGTAATTAACCTTTGACACACAAACGCACACAGATACCAACACATTCACACACACACACTCACACAGCCACATAAACTTGTATCTATGGTATACATATGCACGATATGCACACGCACATTCATATTTCATTTCCGTTTCCGGCCCGTCGCACAGCGCACACCTTTTACAAATTAGTGCGGTTCATGCGGCTGCCTATGCCAATTGAGCTTTGAACTTTACCAAACACTGAGAGCAAGAGATAGATAACAGTTGGAACGAGATGGACATATGTTTGTTAAATGTTATATTGTGTGTGTGTGTGAGTATATTGCTGTGCACAAAGCAATAACAATTGAAAAGTATTTGAAAGAAAGAGAGGAAGTTAGTCAGTGATTTGATCACCGATTACTTTGAGAGGATTTAAATGGAAATGAGAGCAAGATAGCTATGAGAGAGAGAAGAGAGTAAGTTAGTGATTTGATCACTGATTTTGAGAGTTAGGAGAGTTTGCTGAGTGTGCCTGAATAATAAGAGCTTTGATTTGATCACTGTGAGGACGTAATTGCAAGCGAGAGAAAGGGAGAGACATGTCGTTAGGATAGTCAGCTGTGTATCATAATAATAAGAGCTTTGATATGATTACTGATTACTTTGAGAGGACCAAATTGCAAATGAGCGCAAGGTAGCTATAAGAGAGGGAAAAAATGTGGCTAGGAGAATTTCTTATGTGCTTTAATAATAAGAGCTTTAGCTTGATCGCTGATTACTTTGAGAGGACCTAATTGAAAATGAGAGCAAGATTAGGAGAGTTTGTTGTGTGCTCCTTAATAATTAGAGCTTTGATTGTTGGATTCTTTATTTAATAGAGAGACTTGGTTAAAAATTATAGGGTTGTTGAAAGTGCTTTCTGCGATTAAGCCCTTAATAATTAGAGCTTTGATTGTTGGATTCTTTATTTAATAGAGAGACTTGGTTAAAAATTATAGGGTTGTTGAAAGTGCTTTCTGCGATTTTTTACCCAAAGCAATACAATAGGTTAGGTAAGGTTATAAAGATAGCTGGCTTAAAAAGCCAGAATACTTAGACTGGCCAGTTCCCAGTTTCCTCCCTATTCTTCAGAAAAGTATTCTTAAAAGAAAGCCCAGCCTGTTGCTGCTATATATCTTGCAATGATTCTCAGACATATTGGACCTACCTCCTCTAGGCTGTCAAGGAATAATTTCATAGGTGCTTTTTCTTCCGTCTACATAGAGCTTCACAGAAGAACTCTTTACAGCTTTTGCAAAAGTCATTGCTAGAAGCATTCATATTGATCGCATGTGCTCCATATAGCCAATGACCCGTGTTCGCTCTGACAACTTCCAAGTACCTTGAGCGGTTGAGTTCACAGAGCCCAGCAGATCGTTTTGGGTTGAATTTGGGCTATTTTTTAAGGCAGATTCTACAGAGTGATGTGCTGGCCACATCCTTTGTGCGTGAGAACTACATTGTTTCCTTATTTATATCTTGAAAGTAGCGATTGGCACACAAATATCCTCCTTATCTGTGAGGAGGGTAGGGGTCATGGCATGCCTGGCTAATTCATGTGCTATAAGAAGCTGCTGTGCCACCTCTTGGATAGATTTACGGTAGTTGTTGAATGTCAACGAGTTGGAAGACAGCGCTCGTAATGACTTTATAGCTGCATGGCTATTGGAATACATATTTATTTTATCGACTTCCAGACCGGTATTACGTAAGTAGATTAGAGCACATTATGGCTTTGATCTGCACCTGAAAATTGTAATGCTTCGAGAAGACACCGCCTCCAACCTGGTTGTTGAGCTTGGTGCCATCTATAAGGTAATTTATGCGGTTGCTTAGACTTGGTAGGTTTTCCATCCACGATTCCCTGGAGAGGATGATAGTGGTAAATAGCGTTGATGAATGCTCTAAAGGCACACAATACTCTGTACCTGACACGTTTGTGTCTTCCTTTAAGATGGATGACCCATATCTTAAAACTGCCCAGATATTGACAACGTCTCGGTGCTAAGGAGGCAGTTTCTTTTGGCATTGAAAGGATGGCTGATACATTAGTGATGGCATTAAGCGCTTAACTAGATATAGTTCTTAGGGCACCATTCTCTGTACCTTGTTTAGTACTTTAAGCCTTGATTTAATGTTTACGGCTGGCCACCCGGTAGATGCCCCGTATATAAAATAGTATTGATAGCATTATGGCTATGTTAATCCATCTAACTACTTGAGGGGACCTTACCGATTTGAGTCCTGTTGAGTGCTCTTACAGGCTGTATTGGCTTTTTTAACTCTCTCTGCGTTATTTATATTTTAGCCTAATTTCTTATCCAGCACAATCTCCAAGTATCTTGCACTGTTACTGAAAAATAAGACGGAATCGTTTGTTCTAGGAGGGGAAAGATTTGGCATCTTATTTTTTTTCGAAAAGAGAATTGGTTCAGTTTTTCCGGGTTAACACTAAAACCTCGTTAAAGTGCCATGAGTGATAGTTCCCTAAGTTTTACGGTCATTATATCACATGGGGATTGTGGTAATTTTCCATTCAGAATGAACGAGTGTTTAATTTATAAGCTAAATGAGGCAATAAGTATTGCCATGTGCAACCTGTTTGTTTTTAGATTATAACATCAAGTATATAATCATCTTTAAAAGCTTAATTTTCTCTTTCTCTACATCCTTTCCACTGCAGCTTAGAAATCATTATAGAAAGAGATATCACCAACCAACCATGCCTGATGTTTAAGCACGGGGCATGAGATAAACAGAGTCAGCTATTTAACTGGGTGTAATTGTGTGTGATTTATTGCAAGTACAAAATCTAAGGTTAGAAAGAGTCAACTAGTTGGTAGCTAACTTTAATGATGTCCATGATCGCTGGACTGCTTTTTGTGTGATTTATGCCATTTCTTTTTGTGTTCGGCGCCGCCCTTTTTGCCATGTTCCTTTTTGTGTCCCCATTTCTTAGACTCATCGTGCTTCTTTTTGTGTCCTTTGTGGCCCTTCTTTTTGTGACCCTTCTTGCTGTGTCCCTTTTTGCCATAGTGCTCCTCATGGCCGCCCTTCTTATGCTCACCCTTCTTATAGCTACCGCCTTTTTTGTGCTTTTTGGACTCCTCAAAGCCGCCATGTTTCTCCTCACCACCCTCTACATGATCCTCATCATAGTACTTCTTTTCCTTTTTATCCTCGTTTAGTTTGTGCACATTATGCTTGCCCTTGATGGAGTGTCCCTTTTTATAAGAGCCATGATCTTCAAATTCGCTGCCCTTCTCACCCTTATCGCCTTTTTTGTGCTTCTTGTGATAACCCTCCTTGTGCTTGTGCTTCTTTTCGTGTCCCTGCTCTTCGTCCTCCTCGCCCTTTTTGCCCTCTTTGTCATGATGTCCCTTCTCGCCTTTCTCATGATGTTCGTTATATTTGTGGCCCTTTTTGCCCTTCTCACCATGTTTCTTGAAATGCTCACTTTTGTGCTCCTCACCAGACTCCTCCTCGCCTTCTTCCTCTTCGTGTTCTTCGTGTTTTTTCGAAGCGGCCACTTGCAAGTCACCCAAGGCATCAAAATGTTCCATGTCTGCTCTGCCCATTCGCGCCGCAATGACAACAGCCGTATCCGTTGCTGCCAAGGTCCTCCCTTCATTGCTCAATACGCCTAACAGCGCCGCGAATATTAGACTGCCGCCCAGCCGCCATGTTAGTTGCTGCCATTTTGTGCTGTTGTTGCGCCTTTTGGCCGCCATTTTGCTGCCGCCTTACCGGGGTCCTTTGAGCTGCTGAGTCTGAGCTGCTGTTGCTGATGCTGCCACGCCTGCTTCTTGTCTGCTTAGCCGCTGGCCAGCTGCTGGGGCTTTTTATGCCCTTATGCCGCACTTTGTGGCAGCCACGCTTTTGTGCTGCTTCTGCTGCCTCCGCTTCTTGCAGCTTTTGCTTTACTTTACTTTTGTTGTTGTTGTTGCCACAGTCGCTGCCGGTTACGCCTCAATGGCTGCATTGCTTTTTAGTTCAGTACGGTACGGTTCGGTTAGGTTCGGTTCGGTACTCTGCACTGTTTTTTTCACTTCTTCTTTTTTTTCTGACTGCGGCTGCGGCTGATTTGGCAACTTTTCTTTTGCGCGTTGCTAAGTGCATAACGGTGTTTGGGGCAACACAAAAAAAATGAAAAATTCGAGGAAAAAAATTTAAACACAATACACAATACTGGCCAACTTCTTGTGGTTTGTTGTTGATGTCTTTTTTGTTGCTGTTGTTGTGGTTGTTGTTGGCTTAGAAACAAGCGACTTTTGTTACGTGAACATTTCGAAATCATTTCTGTCACAGAATAGTCAAATACCAGTAGAGATGTGTTTTGAGTCGTGAGTGAGAGCGAGCTCCTCCACGTGCTCACCCTCTCCCAAGAGAGTTCAAAGCGATTTTATCTTTTACCGTGAAAGGATTCTTGGAACCGTGAGATGGTAAATAACCTAAAAGCAGATTTTATTCTACGAATTCTGTCAATACCATTTTTTGGCTATTTTTAATAATTCGCGGAAATTTGGCAGAAAAAGTTTTTATAAAAGTTATCAACATGTTAAACATGAAATTGCGGCATCAAAAGTTTGTCAAGATTTATTTATTAATAATGAGTGGTAAAATTAAGAAAGAAATTGCTAATTTGAGAACAGTTTTCATTTACGGGAGAATGGCAAAAAGGGCATTTTGGGTATTTTGCAAAATTTGTTCTTCCTCTTATCAGATCGGCACGATTTCATTATGCATTTGGCACGTGTCTATGTGAAGTGGGTTCGTAACCTGCGTGCAATGGCTGACAATCTCCGATTTTAAATAATTTAAAGAAGTGATTTTAAGCCTTTGATGTCTCCTGTAAAGTAAATTTCTTTAAAACTGAGGCTGAGAGTTTTTTAATCGTAATTAAAGGATAATGAAGATTGAAAATTTTTTATAAACTCTAGAGTGAAACGATCTTGTTTTAAACAAATTTCCACTTAAATTAACCTTGTCATGGACGAATTTTGCGATTTTGACCATTTTTTTTTAAATTTTTAGTGGCCAAATAAGAAATTTAAATCAAATTTTTAAATATATTGTAACTGCTTCTTCTCTTAATAATGTGTTTTAAATGTATATTATTTATTTATTTATTTAAATATTTCACCTTAGAATTAATTCTAGGGAACAAAAAGTTTAGAGCATCAAAGGCCTTTAGGCAAATATACAATATATTTTAGTCTACCTGTAGCAAAAACATTTTTTAAAGTTTTATTTATATAAATCAAAAGAAACCTTCGTATTCTAAGCCTACATAAAAAATAATTGGTCAGCATTTCGATTATTTTTATCTAAAGTTAGCTTATAAGCCAAAAGTTGCAAATTCACGATTCTTCAAAAAAGTCCTACTCAAGCAAACAAATCTCTAAAAATAATACCCGGACGCCCAAAAATTAAGGTAAATAATTATGCACCATTAAAGTTAAGAGATCTAAGTTTATTTTTTTGTAATTCACCAAAAAATTTGTTGAGGTTCAAAAGATTTGCGCATTCAAAATAGAATATTGCACAAAAACAAAAAGTACTTTCTTTTTTCTCAAACAAATTGATTTGCAAGGATATTTTTGTATTTTTGATCGTATGAATCCAAAGGGTAAAAATAGGATGTGCTTTAGAAAACGAACAATTTTATTCGGATTCGTATTTGCTTGCTCCCAATCCGAACTTTTACACCTTTAGAGGGAAATTATCCACGACTATTATTATGGCAAGGGAAATTTTTTATTAAGTAAGGCGAAAATAATTTAAGCCGCACATGGATCATATAAAAATTGGGATTGAGTTGTATAATCTATTTTTTTGGTTGATTCAGAAACAATAATTAAAATGCCTACAAATATAATCTAAGAATATTAAATGACATTATAAAAATTAATTCAGTGTAAAATGCGTACACTTTTCAATCTATTTAACTTCTCTTTATGAAAAAAGTTCGGTTGCAAACCACATAAAAAAGGAGCATGAAATATTTGGTTTAAAAACGAATCCATTTAAAACGTTCGGATTAGCTTACCAGAGCAAGGACGAATACCTCAATAATTTGGAGCTAGCACGACAGAGTTCTAAGATAACCTCCTAAGTTCCTCGTTTTATGGAGATTTTGAGGTTTTTTTTTTCAAATAGTTTGAGCTATGTCCTTTTTGGACTCAAACTAAAATGTAATGGCTTAAAAATAGTTTGAAGGCAACCTCAGAAACTTTTCCTGTTATTGGGTTTTTGAGGTTTTTTTTTAACCTTTGTGTGCTGGGGTTTTTGGACCCAAACTTAAATTTAATAGCTCAAAAATTTTGTTTGCATTATATATATTAAATTACCCCCTCTCATAAATTTTGAAGAGATTTTTATTGATGGTATTGATGAGGTACAGGTATACTTATGAATTTTTGTAGAATTAAGTTTCCATAGTAAATTATACAGCCACACAAAAAAATGTCTTTGGTATCCAGAGGTTCAGATCATGTTTTTATTATCTAGGGTTAGCTAATCCACAACACGTCAAGATTATTGATAACATCAAAAACCATCATGAAAAAAAATATTCTGGACCTGACTAGTTTTTTTTTTTCTGAGTCAGCGATCTCAAAAACATATGAAGCTTCTTAAAAAAAATGGTTGTAGTGAGCTTATGTTAGAGCCCTGGTTTATTGGGGTTCAAGCTCCAATGGGTCAATTTCAGAAACTTAAATTTAGGAAAAATTTATCCTTGATTTTTTTGTGTTATACAAGTTTCAATCAAAATCAAGAAAGATATATATTTTTAGAGCCATAGAAAAGGTCTTTATGGGATAAAAAAATGTTAATATAAAAATATCAGGTAAAACAGGCAATTCAAAGTTGTGGACGTCTAAAAAGAACCTCTTTATAAATATTTTGGTATCCTGTACTTTAAGTTAAGCGGTAAAATGTTTGTGTATTATCCCCACGAGGAAAAGAAACGCCAAGAGACGCCTCTTGGTGATTTTAAGAACTAGCTGAAATAACCAAACATGATATTTTGACTCCTTATTTATGCTAATCTTTTATGTTCTATTTTTTGTATATCCTTTCAGCTCCAAATCATTTTAAAGCTCTATATCTTTCACAGCTTTAGTTTGTCTAAATGAAATGGGTAAAATACAAAATATTTCAATTAATACCAAGTGGCATTATGTTTGAACCACTTGGCATGAACATTGTAATTGTTTTGAGATAGAAAAACAAATTTTCTGATTTCGTTGGCATAGAAAGAACTCAACTTGTAATCCATATTCGTATACCAGCCTTAACTTTTTGTTCTCCAACATAGTTCAAAATATATATAGTACAATTATTCCATATTTCTTTTATTTTGGAAATAAGTCCTAGGACCTGGTTATACTAAGTAAATTAAGTCTCAAGCATCAGTTCGTCAGCCCCGTAAATATTATTTTTACCTTTGCAATATATTTATATCCGGTTTCATTAAGGAATATGCAGTCTGTGTGTGACTCCCCCTTATTCATACCCTTTGGAATCACAAAATATATTTATATGAGCTCTTGTAGCAGTTAATGAAAATTATTTAAATAGATTTTCATAGTTCATAGTTTCATAGTTTTTGTATTGCAATTAACTTTTTTTCTGATGCTTAGAAACATTTTTTATGAATATTTGTATATTTATGTATTTATAGCTGTCATTAGTAAGTTTTCTAATTAACTAAATGAAAATCTACTTTATAAAACGCAATATTTATTCGCCAAAAGGACTTGTTTAGTAATTAATATTTTTTTATACAATATTTGTCAAGTTTTTTGTCATTTAAACAAAATCCTTCCTGTTCTGGCTTTCACATTAAAATAAGAGTAATTTTAATTAATTAAATAATTTTTAGCTTTAATTATAAGTTTTTTTTAAACATTTTTATCAATTCTATTGAAGTATAATGTTATATGGGAATGCTGGACTGAAGTCTATTTGATCTTCTTCCATCCTTCTAACCCTAAAGCTTCCCATACTTCGATCTTAACCTACTTGGTTGGAATGGTTTTAAATGGTTTACTTGGAGCATTGAGATTCTATGTCTGCCCAAGGGAAAAATTTGCCTTTTCCAGCTAGGGCTACTGAGTTGGCGTTACGAGAGCTTTTTTTTTTATTTTCTAAGGACCTTTACCCATGAAAATAAATATTCTTAATTTAAGATTTTGTGGTTATAATATCGTGATTAAAGTACTAAATTATCAGGAATAATATTCTATGGGACACTTTAAGAATGTTGCCCTTGACTTAAAAATGTTTAAAACAAACCTGAAAAAATTTGTATAGTATTAGACGGAAAGAGTGTTAAAAATCTTTGAAAAATTCTTATTTTCGGATTTTAATTAATCATGACAATTGTTGGCGAGTTTTGTTTGATTTCATTGAAGACTCAATGGATATTTGTATAAGCACAAATAAAATTAAAGATACATTTTAATTCGCTGACCAAATTCTAATTTACGAATTTTAACATGCTTGATAATAAGAGTAATTTGTGTATTTATCCGAATATTCAAATAATTGACCTATAGATAAAAAATGCAAAAGATTTTAATTGTGGCACAAGAATCTGTAATGATGAAACATTTGTAAGATAAGCTATATTTTTTATATAATAATATTTAAATAAAAATATTCGGGTTACCTTCAAGGACACAATTGAGTTTCTTTAGAGCCCAAAAAGCCATATCCAGTTTACTAGGTACTTTCTGAACAGCCATCAAGCCGCCAAGCTTAGCCACAGAGCATCGTTTGCATCATCGCTTAGTCTTTAAAAACAATTAAACTTACCATCATCGATCAAAATATTCACGGAATTTATTCAGAAAATCCGAAATTTAAGATTTATCATCTAAATCTATATTGTCCCCTTCAAAGATTTTTCCATCGAGTGCAACGCACTTATGCCAGCGCTTAATCCAATCCTCGAAGGGATGGCCTTCGGAGTCATCTTGGATTTTTCGATGGCCTTATCTCGGATGATGTAACACGGAGCAGTGTTTTTGAGTCGACCGACTATGAAAAACTCGCAGGAAGAAAAATCAGTTGAATTCGGTGATTGTTTGGTAGTATTCATTCCGTTTTTTCGCAAATGGTCAAGGAAATCTTGTCTTTTGCATAAAATTGAGGTCTTTCGGCACCAGCTTTGCTGCGACACGTTTGAGGCCCAAATCTTAAACCAAAATGGCTTGAACGGATCCAAAAGCAATACACAACTTCTCTGCTAACTCTCTAATGGTCAAACCTGAAAGAAAATTCTAGTTCCGGGGCGCTCCAGGACTGTCTGACTACTCTAGATGGTCCATAGCCAGAATTTTTAGCTAGTATTTGACCGTTTCGGGGATTTTTTTGAATATTTGAAAGTTATCGGAATGGAGTGTTTGCTCGGCCAGTTGGGAGGCTGCCTTTTTCCGGAGGTTCTTGATTACTTTGAAGATTTTCCTGACCATTATTAGGTTATAGGAATCAAATAGTTGGTCGGCTAATTCATAGGCTGTCTCTCCTTGAAATTTTCCTTTATCTAAGCGATTGGTTTATGTATTGTTCTGCCAAAGAAAGATTATAGGCTTTTTGGAGTCCCTCTAACTTGTCTGCGACTTTGTTGCTGGAAAAGCGTGTATGGGGTATACCTAGGAGACCTTTTTGTCGTTACATTTCATGTGTTCGTTTTGCTTGGTATTTTGGGACATTTAATTCTTGATTCTTCAAATGTGTTTATTGCTTCTCAGCTTTATACACGTTTCTAAGTTCCACATACCAGTTCCTGAGCACTACTTCAAAGATTTTCCTGATTATTATTAGGTTATAGGAATCAAATAGTTGGTCTGCTAATTTATAGACTGTCTCTCTTTGAAATTTTCCTTTATGTTAGCGGTTGTTTTAAAAGAGAAAGACTCTAGGCATTTTGGAGTTCCTATAACTTGTCTGGGACTTTGTTTCTGGAAATGCGTGTATGGGGTATATCTAGGAGACCTGTTTGTTGTTACATTGTGTTCGTTTTCCTTGGTTTTTTGGGAAATTTAATTCCTGTTTCTTCCAATTCGCTCTCTATCGGTGTACACGTTTCTAAATTCTATTTTATGTAAGGCTTTTTTAATGTTTAATGTATTTTATTTTAGACAGTATTATTTAATAGCTATCATAAATATCAGTTACAAAAAGTACTATTTAAAGAACTCACCCATATGGGAACTCAAAGCTTGGCATATAAAATTAACATTTATAGTATTAATAATATATTAAAACTAAATTGACCATGTACATAGTATATATGTAAGGCTTTTTATTGAATGCAGCTTCTCTATCGTGATTTATTTTTATCCAAAGAAAGTTCAATTAAAATTAATTTAAATGACACCTTAGCTCTTTTATAAATAAAATCAACTCATTAAGTCAACCATTTGGTTAATTAGCGCTTTCCATTATGAATGAAAGCAAATAAAAAATAATTAATGTTGATAACTCTCACGATGCCATCTCTAAGTCCAGCCAAGCGGATAACCAAACGAATGAGCACTGGCATTGCAGCTGCATCAGCCCCAAGTCACACCACTGACCGTCATGCTTGCTCTCCTCAATCCTCTTCCTCACTCATCTCTCTCTCTCTCAATCCCTCTTGCAGTCTCTTAGTGATTCTTTTGCTATGACTTGCTATGATTATATAAATCGAGCAAAAAGCGTTGCAAGTTAGTTACTGGGTAAAGTTGGATCCTGGGGCCAAAAACCACCTACAGCTAATGCAAAGTATGTGGCAGACAGACAGACGACAGCGGCAAATCAATGTTGGCTGCCTTTTGATTATGATTTCTGACTGACATTGGGATTGCCACTGCTGCGACTCGGAACAGGCAGGAGAATGAGAATGCTACCGTGCCGTTGTCCACGGGTCCTGCAAGCCGCAGAGATACCAACGGTGCACGGCCATCAGCATCGTCATCCTCATCGGGGTTCAATAATGGTAAAAGCCAAAGCCATGCTGGTATTAGGCTAATTGCTGGCTGAAAAGATGTCCCAACCGAATGCGGCGGCTTGACTCATGTCAACGTCAAGTTGGCATCACTTGGCGCAAAGTTTAATCAACGAACGCTTTTGATTTTTCTTTCATTCTCATTTTGCTTTATTTTCTGATTTCTTTCTGCTTTATTTATTTCTTTTTTCTTTTTTTTTTGTTGCAGTCTCTTCTTACTTTTTATACATATTTAGTTTCTTTTTTTCTTTTTGCTTTTTTTCGTGTCCTGGACAAATTAATTCTGCAAATTCAATAAAAACAAGCAGCAAAACATGGCAAACAAGTCGCATGAAATGAAATCAAAGCGCAGAGCGCTTACAAATAAATCACCAGGTAAAAACGAAGTAGAAAAACTAAGTCCAACTAAACCGAAAAACCTAACCAAGTTGAACTTTTCTTCATTTTTTTTCGATACCCTGCAAAGGGGGCGGTTAAGGGGTATGTTCAGATTGCGCATAAAAGTAATGTCAGCTAAAGTTAAAGTGAATCCTTTGAGATTTTTCAAACAAAGGAAGGATGCGACATTAAGGTTATCATAGGCAAAGAAACAGTGTTCGTTTTTCCTTTTACCTTCTTGCCTGTGGACTTCTTTGTGCAACAGATTTTTGAAGATCCAAAGGTCAAGACAAATGAATAACTCAAGAAGCATTTGTAGAGTCATATTCCGTAAAATGAATGTGCGATCTATTTACAAAGTTTCGTTTAATACTTTGGAATAATTATATTAAAAGTCTTTCGGTCCACTTGAAGATTACGTCCTTTTGAAAAGGACTCAATTTCGGGCGTCTATCTGGATAGCTTCAAAAAAAAAATGTACGATTTATTCAAGTTTCGTTTAATACTCTGGAATAATGGTAAAACTCTTTCCCCTTACTTAGAGATTAAATCCAATATAGAGACGTTAGGCCTATCTTACGTTCTTGTGGATTTTTGATATTGGCCAACATTTCTCCGCATATTCAATTTTTAATTAATTAATTTAATTAATTGCAGATAATTGCAGATAATTTCGAAATTTTTTCTGCATCTCATTCATTCTGCATACGGTTTGCTTGCCACAAGCAACTGGTTCGAAATCCAATTCATTTTTGGCAGAATTTATATAAATGAAGATTTGTAAAGATCTGCTTCCAAGTTGGTGGGGTAGATAAACACTGTTGTTAAATTGTGGCTTTTTTTGCAAAAATCGTAAAAAAAAAATGTATACAAAACTTTACATGTGATACTCCGATCGAGTTCTTTACTTATTGCAACATTCTTCGTTTTGGGTAACATTTTTCTGCAAATTGAATTTTGTGAGTTAGTTAAAATTTTTTTAAGTTCGTCTTGAAACTTAACTAAAAATTGATATTTTGATGTCCTATCTTTCTTACCAGTAATGTTACAAATTCTATTAAACTTCCATATTTAAAAAAAAGTTGAG
Organism: Chymomyza amoena; assembly: GCA_037043745.1. Lineage (NCBI taxonomy): Eukaryota > Metazoa > Arthropoda > Insecta > Diptera > Drosophilidae > Chymomyza > Chymomyza amoena. Next base: position 140,005 of record JBAMAX010002954.1, read on the forward strand.
GATAAATTATTTAATTTTTAATATTCGAAAATTTTTTATCGAAAATTTAAAAAAATAGGTGTCATTTAAAAATACTTTTTTAATAACGTACGACAAAATAGTTCAATAAAATTTAAAGGTAGTTAAAAAATAAAATTTAATAAGCAATTTTTAAAATAATAATTGATCTGCATCTATATTCTCAAAAATAGTTGGGATCTGTTTTTGTTTTTATATACGAATTCAACTGTAAATCTGCTAAAAATTGGCTTGACTAAAATCGGTATAAGCTACAATATGGTGCGGATTTAGGATTTGGTCTTGGGGGAGGACTCTTCACTACGAAATGCATATTGTACATATATCATGTACATCACAAAAGAACTTTCAAGTCATTTTTCCAACTCTTGGGACGGATGTCCGGACCAAAAAAATGCACCGTGGATCCGCCACAGGTCGCAATAAAAAGCCCAAGGAACCCTTTTGGTAATATGTATTAAAAATTAAAGTATGTCAAAAAAACTTTTGTGTTAAAACTGCAAGCATTAAAATCATATAAGTAGAAGTGGAATCCATAGAAAACTTCGGAGGATTTATAAAAATATGTACACTGATAAAAAAACTGTCTGATTTCAAGGTTTTTCGTCATAAAATTATGACCAAATGAGTACTTAAGTATTGCAAGCTTTCTTTGTTGACCGTTTAAGATTGAAGCTCTTGACTTAAGGGAGTAAGAACATTAGAATTGACCAAAAAATCCAAAAAATGAGTATAATTTCTTTTTAATATAGACTCAGACTAGACAAAAAATTAGGCTTTTTGTTTTTTGCTTCTCTTGAAAATTATGCTAACTATGAACGTTTGCCCCATTATTTTCTAAGCTTCAAAAGCTACATGTCTGATTTTTTTATTTTGATGGTGGCATCACTGTAAAGCTATCCTATGGACGGAATTTTCAAAATTCTACGTTATTTTTGATGTGGAGAAGAAAACATGGATTAAAAAATCAACAAAAACTAATATCATTTACCTTAAGTTCGTAAACTGGGCTACATAAAATGTATGCAAAATTTTGTATACATTGATTCAGCCGTACCCGAGATAATGGGACATTTGCCCACCATACAAAGGCGTAGTGTGGTGGGGGTGTGGGGGTGTGACCCCCCAAACATCCATCAGTTGGCAAAATTTCGGATATTTCACGCAATATTCGAGAAATAAAAACTCAGAATCGGTTATTAGTCGGTAATTTGTTGAATCGAGTCAGCATTTTGAGGCTCATCACCCCCCCACACTCAATGCTCTCGCTTCGCCACTGCCACCATACAAAATACAAGGCAACTCGTCTAGGGTCCTTATCCCCTTAAGACTGCTATTTCTTAATTAGAGAATTATATTATTTCCACATTTGTTTGTCTTATTTTAGGATGTTTCTTCTTTTAAGAATAAAAAAAAAATTTTTTTATCAACTGTTTCTATCATAGAGTCAAGAGTTATAGATAGTTGATTGCTTGCTTGACTGCTTACACTTAATAACCGTTTGGCGACGAAATTTTGATCTACACTATAGATAATTTCTTTCAGGTATAAAGGCTCTCAGCGATGTTGATTGTTTGGGTCATTCTTAGGGGTTTTGCCAACGAAACTAGGGGTCTAAGATGAATTTCGAGCTACCTTTCTCAAAATAGGTTTTTATCAAAATATTCAAAAATCAAGATCAAAGTCGATTTACAAAGCCAAAAAATGGAAAATTGACAAAATGTTGCGAAAATCTACGAATATTTCATTTTTAAAGTTTCAAGCACTGCAAATAATGTCATGGATTTTCGTAACGTTTTGCCAATTCAAAAAATAAAAAAAATACACAAAATTGACAAAATGTTGCGAAAATCTACGAATATTTCATTTTTTAAAGTTTCAAGCACTGCAAATAATGTCATGGATTTTCGTAACGTTTTGCCAATTCAAAAAATAAAAAAAATACGCAAAAGCGCCACCTTGCGACGTACTAAGCTAAAAAAAATTTCTAAAATCCTCAACCCTGAGAACCTACAAACACACATTTGGCTTTTAGCCGTGCAAAAGGAGGTCTATGTCGGTTTTTAAATATTTTAATTAAAACCTATTTTGAAAAAGTGGGCTACTAGAAATTCATTTAAATTTAAATGACCTAGAAAACAAAATCGCCGAGAACACCAGAACGTTTTTTCAAACCCATACAAATAGAAAATACACTCTTATTTTCCCATAACAAATTTCATAGAACGTACATTTTTGTATTACGAATTTTTTCAACATCTCTAAATTATACATTCTTTGTGAATTCACTTTAACCAATGCTTCAGGACACGTAAAAGTCAGATAAAAATTTCGGACTCAGAAGTTGCCAAGATATGAAATTTTCAATATGCATTGGCAACACGGTCAGCCATTTTGGATATCGATTTATATTTAAACTTTTTAAAAAGATTTTTTTTTTACATCCATCAATCAATATTGATATTAAAATCTCAAAGCTGCTAATTTGTAGAGCATTCTTTTTTCAAGCATCATGATTTACTGTCAACAATTATAGTTTTTTTTTAATTTTTTATTGGTATTACTAGCAGACCCCCCTGAATCTTGATTCCTATTTGTTTTTTTCCGAATATTGGAAATCTAGAAGCTTAGGCTTCAATCGCAAAACTTTCTAAACGTTTTGCTTCCACTATATAGACTGTACTAGATATTCATTTCGATATCGTCTTGTTATAGGGTTTTTTAAATCGAATAATCGAAATCGATTACAAAATCTATATTAGGATCGTCTTCAGAGCATTACATTTTAAACCAAGCTTAGGGATGCATTGCTTGGATTCCACTTCATAACTCCACTTTATATCTACTTCGATGCCACATTGTTAGAAGGTGTTTTATCGAATAATCGAAATCGATAGTAAAATCTGTAACAGGTTCATCTACAGAGAAAAATATTTTATAAGCTTTGCTGCCATTTTCATGCCTGCACTGGATCTCGAATTCGATGTCAGCTTGTTAGAATTCTTTTTCATATCGAAAATTGGAATCAATATAAACTGTACTGGATATTCATTTCGATGTGGCTTTATTAGACGTTTTTTTATCTAAATCGATAACTAAATCAGTAGCAGCTTGTCTTTACAGCATTCAATTTTAAACCAAGCTTAAGGATAAATCCCTTTTTCTCTTCCACTACTCCACTTTCTCTATTTCAATATCACCTCGCTAGCAGGTCCGAATAATTCTTGATCCGAATAATCGTATCGATAAAACAATCTGTAATAGGCATCCTTTCACAGGGATCAATAGCAAAATTTTGTGTACACTTTGAGTACGCTGGATTTCGATATCATCATCAAATTTTTTTATCGAACAATCGAAATCAACAACAGGATCTGTAGCTGGGCCGTCTTCGAAGCATTAAATTTTAAGCAAAGCTTAGCGATGAATCGATTAGCTACCACTTGTCATGTAACAGGTGTTTTAAATCGAATAGTCAAAATCGATAACGAATTCCGTAAAATTTGGTACTCACTTTGCGTTCATTTTCATGCCAACACTGGATCGCGATTTCATTGTCATCTACTCAGATAATTTTTGTTTTTATATCGAACAATCGAAATTGGTTAAAAGCCATAACATGCCCATATAAAGAGCATTAAATTTTAAGGACAGCTTTGGGAAATATCGCCCAACTATTGGTATAACAACTATAGCCTTTACAAATTAACGAAAGGAATTAACTCTTACAGTATCATTACATGCCATGAATAAAGAGTGTCCTTTAGTCAGAAATTCACAACTGTACTATTCCCTCCATTAGGTATTTTTTGTTTGTGCAACATCAGCGCAATTTGGCAAGGACTTAGTAAGGGGCGTGGGTTTGCTGGGCTTCAGGGGCTGCTCCTTGTTCTTTTCTGTGTGTTGGTGCAGCGGCAAATGTCAATGCAAATTTAATGGCTGACAATTTATATGCATGCCCAGTGACTTTTGGTTTGAACTTTTCTCAGGGTTTTTTGCCAAAAAAGTTGTGCTGCCGGCTGCCAGTGCTGCCAATGTAACTTCAACTTTGACGTCAATATTGACTGCGACGTCGACGTCGACAGCGTCCAGGTGCCAAGTGGCTGTCAAACTTTGCCCGGCGCATTGAAAATCGAAGATTGCGCGTTGAGTGTTGCAAAAGTTCACATAAATTAAGTGAAACGCATTTGGCTCTTGGCACTCGGTTCTTGGTTCTTGGTATGAAGTTGGCACTTCTTGCGTTTGAGGTTAAAGCCAACAACGTGGCCATGTTAACGGGTTATTTATGTCCTGCGCCTGACATTTAAAATGCATTCCTTTCGCACCAGGCGCCCAGCTAAAGTATTTATAATGTCGCCAGGACGCTTTATGGCCACGCACGGCAGGCTCATAAATACCCAAACGAGGCATAAACCATGAAAGCTACAAAAAAAACAGAGGAAGTAATACCAAGTCCTGAGCTCTTAAATGAAGATGCAAATCACTGGAAATGAGTTTCATGCGGCTTAATCTGTTTTTTTTTCCTTTGCACTTTGTATTGAGTATGCGAATTTGCATTAAATTTTTTAATGTTTTTGTTAGTATGCGTTAAAGGATTTTTTGTTTTTGTGTTACGTAATCTTTTTAAAGCAAATATGGGTATATGTTGGATTCTTGGAAATTCAATTCAACGTTTGGCACATCTATATGGAAGAAATTCATATCTACATGTTGCCTCTGTAACGACCTTACTCAATTTTATAGCTTGCCAACACTGCTTACGAGAAACTGTTATATGGCATTTATCGATAAATAGTTCATTACCAACCCTGTAGATAGGCATCAAATATAAAAAGAGTTGACATTTTACATAATTATATTAGCCGAAGGCCTTCGATACCAGCTCTGTAACCAAGTTTCCTTTAGTTTTTAAACTATGTCGTAATAAATAAAGTAATAAACCGAGTACATAATTATTAAAGCTACTGTGCTCGAGTTTTTTACATAAAAAATTTACATTGGCCTACAAAAGTTTTAGATGTGTTGCGTTATGGGAGTTACCTCTTAATTTTAAGGAAAAAACTATCTTGAGTCATATGGCACGTTTTCGGCTAAGCGATTTTGCGCGTCACAAACAGAAACCTTCCGATGAAAATTGAAACTGTGAATACGTATAATAAGAGACTCTTTAAATGACTTTTAATCAAACCTTTTCATCATCCTTAACTTGATTTTAGTAGCATTAGCACAAGACCAAACTTCTCTGTCTCAGGGATTTAAGGAGATAGAGCTTAGGGAAGCGAATTCTTAAAATTTTGTATATTGTAAAGCTGCTTGATGTAGGGATTTTCTGATTCCTTGTGATACCTAACAATTTTCTAAAGCTAGTGTACCGCTAGCTATTGTACTTAGTTTTCATAGGAGGCTCTGTCCCCTACATGCTGGGAACGCCAATCCCCGTATCATCTTCTTTATTCAATTCATATCATCCGGACTATAACATACCCTATATATTTGTTTATTTCAATTATGTTACATTACATTATTGAATGCTCTGTTCAGTTTGGCCCGACTAAAAAATACCCTATTTTAAAAAATGTATGCCTTTTCATAGCCATAACCATTTTGTTCTCAGATTTCCAATGCGTATATCCATATGCCTTTTAAAACTCTATAACACTTAACATGACGAATTAAGTTGTCAATTTTATTCTCAGTAAGTTCTTTTCTAGACGTTATGTTTGAGAGGTACTATGCTATCTTATATTAATCAATTTCAATTTCCTATATTTAAAAATAAAATGATCTATTCTTCAGATATCTATTAAAGTTTCTTACCATTCTGATATACATATTGTGCACACTGTGTTAGGTGTGGCCATCACATAGTGCAAGTTTCACCTCGATACGTTCATGCATACGAACTCCATCGGTACCACAATGATTCATTAACTTATTTATATATATAGATTAAATTCTGAGTACAGAACTTAAGAGCAGTCTTCAAGTTCTACTCAAAAGCACCCTTAATAAAATGTGCAGCATAGAAACCATAGAGAAACCATAAAGAATCATATCTGATATATCGTTTTTATTTTGCGATATCGGTTTTACGAATATATAAAAACGTAGCTGCATACAGAAAAATTTACATTTTTTGGGCACTTAAAAATAACAGAATATATTAAAATTCTGAAAGACATCATATTTGTCAGGCTTTTCGCAGAAGACTAAGCAGTGTGCACACACTCTCCACTCCCTCTGTTCTGATTCTACAGATACATTGAGTCAGATAGGTTCTATAAAAGTATCAACCTTAATTATTTTTTTTTTTGCCCAAATAACTTTTTGCCTTTGTAATATTACTTTTTGTGGCATAACCAGATTCATATTTTAAAATGTAATTATGACTTGTCACTTCTATTAGTATAACACAGAGCCTTTTATAACATTTGGGTGATTTCTTTTAGGGAACCAATATAATACTTTTTTTATAGAGTATATTTTGAAAGAATATAGAAGTAACTGCAGTGTTATTCATTCATACTAAGAACACGAATTAGTACAGTTTGCTACATTTTTGTTTAAGCTCCATGAGTTGTCCTTCGTTAGCGAGGATCAAATAAGGGTTTTAATAGACTCACGGGGTTGTGCTTTCTTTTGAATGTTAAAGGGATTTTTTTTTAATTTCATTGTAATATTAATTTTCTCAAAAAATTCGTGAATACTTTTTTAAAGTTAAAATTTGCTTTCTTTTTATTAAATTTGAAAATCTATACAAATTTCTGTCTTTGTAATAAATTCCAGGAAATTCGGTGACATCGTTTTAAAAAGAATTATTGTTTAGGCAGTCTTTAATGGAATGCTAGCAGGAGATGGTTGAAGCATCTCATTTTTAGTCTAATTAGTAGGACCTTCCTATGAGTCTACTACTTTTGATCCGCTAAAATAAAATTTTCTTCTCTACGACACTCATATTCAAGTAGCAATGCAAATTATGATTACTAATGTAACAATCACATCTGCATATAAAACGAACTTGGACTTTATATCGTCTTAGCAAGGCATCATATTCCAGACTTGAATACCATATCTGCAAGTAGACGCTATGATCTTCTGATAGAAAATCCTTGATAACACTAGTCGACAAATTTCACACTTTTTTTTCTCCAGAGATGAGACTTATATTTTATGTTAGGGCAATGTTTCAGCATTCAAAATCCGTATTTTTTATTATCCTGTTATAGCCTGTTTTTCTTCTAGGACTATTTTAGTGAAAAAGGACGTTTTTCAAAAAACGATTTTACATATGATGTCATAAAATCTGAACTGATTCGAATTTTTTCAAATTTTTTTTTCTCTGAAAAGTAGAATAAAGTACCTTTTCATAATAACCCAAATCATAAAAATCGGATGTCTAAAGAAAAAACTACAGCTGAAACTGTGAGCCCGAAATGCCAAAAAACACAGCATTTTGGTGACTTTTTCTACAAAAAAAGCCATTTATTTTAGAAAAAGTCTTAGACACCTGATAATTTTATTATTTTAGGTTATTGGTCCTGATATGTAGATGCGATTTCTATATAATTTTATATTTTTATGATAAAAGATGACCGACTTATTGCATTTTTAGTAAAATTAGAAAAAAAAAATTTTTTTTGGCAATTTTTTTTTTCGTCTCTTTTAATTGCATTTAACCTTTGAAAAGTGGTTCACTCTTCTATAATTAAATTTTTTTTTGAAAGTAGATGTTAGTAGCTTTCAAATAAAGCAACTTTGCGAAGAATTCGAGCTGCCCATTGAACACCACAAGCTGAATCCATCATGAAGAGTACACGAAAAATTATGATTTTACCAAGCTGTCTACTTTACACTAAAAAAAATTACAAAAAAAATAAAGATACACTTTTTGAGATTTTTGTTTTTGAAAAAATTTAGAATTTTTTGTTTTTTTGCATAGTAAAAAAAAAATTATTTTTTCTAAGAAAAATCATAACTTTTAAACAGAGCGTTTGCGCTAAGGAAAATTTTAATATGTGTTAGTCCAAACGGTCTTCTTTACTATGATAAAATAGTAAAAGTTAAAAAATAAAAAATACACTTTTTGAGGTATTTGTTTTAGGAAAAAAAAATTTAAGAAACCTTTTTTTTTTTAAAAAAATCATAACTTCTTAACAGAGCATTTCCGCTAAGGGAAATTTACCTATTTCTAAGTTCAAATGGTCCACTTTACTATTAAAAAATTAAAAAAAAAAATTCACTTTTTGAGATAATTGATTTTTAAAAATTTTGAATTTTTATTTTTTGTAAAATAATTTTTTTTTTCAATATTGCTAATGCAAAGCGTCACTCATTCCGGTCATTTCGAATGCTTAACCGTCTAAGTCCATCCACTTTTGACAAAGCTATGCACCTTTAAAAATAATAAAAAAATACGTGTCTAATGAAATGGACCAAGGAATAACATATTTCAGTTTCATTGAAATCTAAAATCATGTCCTGCGCGGACCGGTTGTTTCGAAATGGAATGGGCCAAAGGTAATTTTGGGTCGAAAATCACGAATCTTTTTTTTTTCTTAAGTACCTTTTACAAGCATTTTTTCCGAAAAAAATTTTCGGAAGTGGTTTCAGTGATTCGTTAATATCCCATGAACAAAATGAAAGAAATGATAGATTAGATCAAAATGTATTTACAGTGTATTAAAGTGACAAATGATAGCTTCAGATTAAGTTAAAAATTTTGAAGTTTCAAGCAACCAAAATTGAAAAATGTGTAATTTTGGAACATTTTTCAAAATGACTCATTTTCGATTTGCTTTTTATTAACGAAAATCATTTTTTTTAAATGTTTAGATTTAAGCTGATAGAGAAATTTAGAATTAGAGGTGGGGTAAAATGGTAGATGCTATACATGTATTGAATAGCTGAAAATATATATGAGAAAATTGCTTATTTGATATTCGATAGATAGATAGATATATTTTTTTCTTATCGAAATTGTGGTAGTTAATGAATTAAAAGCTTGATGACTGCTCTAAAAACGCAATAGTATGTTTAATGTGACGTCACATAGCCTATAACCAGTCGACAATAGGGACGCTTTCAATGATACTTCATTTGTCGAAATATGATAACCCCTATATAATCTACGAGAGAACATATGAACATAAACACCTACAGACAGTTCAAATACATAACCCTATTTTTGCATTGCCCTACACAAATTACTGCTGAACCGGTTTAAAAATTAAATAATAACAATGAAGTGGGATATATTGAAATTGGTGATGATGATGATTTATGTTTGTGTCCCCCAGGCAGCATTTTAGGATCTCCCCTTTCCAAAATAATTGAATATTTTTTAAAGTATTTTGATCAGTGGCAATCAATGAATTGGCAGGTTTTATATAAATATTTTCCGACGCTTAACGTCCGAACATTATTGCCATGTTTTGACATATTTGAAATTGCTAAATTCCTTTCTATATTAAAGTGTTTGTGAATATTTAGGGAATTTTACAAGGGAGCTCCTGCAATGTTATAGTTTGTTATCATCGGAGCGTTACAATGTTGCCTCAGCTGCATCAATTTGGCTGCCTTTGGAACAGGGTAAAGTTTTAATAGTTTAAAAAGCTGCTACAAAATTTCAAATCAAAATTCTCTTTCGCTTAAGCTTTCTCGATTTAAACTAACTTCTTATCAGATAAACTCCAATAATCATTAATATTCGTGGCATGTTGCCGCCTCTTCATTTTGCTAGTCGAAATTCCTTGCCAGATTCACCTTCATCAGTTCCATTTAAAGTTTTCCCCTAATATTGTGCATGCGCATCTTTGCTTCTCAAAGCCGTGCAACGTTTATTTATTGCAACATTTTGACAAGCTTTAAATATATATACATATAGTATATATATAGGTATATATAGAGATACAACACGGAGCAATGCACAAGCACATACATGTAAAGACTTCAATGTACATGCCAGAAAATCCGCTAAACTTTGATCACACTTGGCGATGGCGTTGTGGCTGTTGAAAATCCCACGCAAGGCACGTGCAGCAGCGGCATGCCACGGCAGAGGCGCTGGCAGAGACAGCGACTTGCAGCAGCAGCTGCTTTTCTTTTGCAACAGAAATCAAAAAGGGTTTGTTCAGCGTCGTGTGTTGCACCTGGGAGCACCTGTGTGTGTGAGTGAGTGTGTATGAGTGTGTGTGTAGTGTGTGTGTGCTTCTGTGTGTTGTTGTTGTGCTTGCTTCAGCTCCGTTGAGGCTGCACTGCAGCAAATGCAGCGTGACAGTCGCGGCTTTTTCACTCAGCACACACACACACATGCACACATGCTCACGTTGCATGCAACAAAGTGAGGCAAGCAATGATGTGTGTTATACACACACACACACACACACACACACTCAACCATATACCACAACATTTCAAAATTCAATAAAAATCTTTTGTTTTCGTTGCGCGTATTGAAAACTTTGAGCCAAGGTTTTACGCCAAGGCATGACTTACTACTTCAAGCAGCAAAGACCAGGAGCGGATCTTAGAATGGGGTATAAAGGCGCTTGATTTAAAGGGGGGTCTGGCAAATGCAGAGTTTGTTTTGTTTTGGTGCTGTTTAAAAACAGTCGAACTTTTAAATAATGCCATCAGCAAAAGTTAAACATTTTTTTGGGAGTAAAATTCGAGTAGGCTCACTTTGAAGACACAGAAAAAATAGGACTCAGTCTCAAAAATAATAGTATGGCTTTATTTCCTTTATATTTTTTAAATATTTATTATAAAGGGGCATTGAATATTGAAAAAAACGAACCAGGAAAAAATATAGATATGAACTAACATACGTCACTGGTCCGGTGGGTGAACTTCCACCGACTTATGTGAAAATCTGGCGGAATTGGATTTACAATAACCAAGGGAAAAACGGAAGTTCGAATAAAATTATAAATAAATTGCATCAATGACCAAATAGATGACTAATAATATAGGATTGGTCATGGATGCTCGAAGAGGTAAGCCAAGAGGACTTAGGATACAAGGCGCGATAGAAGGAATAGACCATTCAAAAGTCAGGAAATTTAGAAGGCTATTATAATTAGAGCTTAAGATATGGAAAGGATCACGCAGAGTAGACTTTAATCTGTAGCTATGGGGCGAAAATTACGAGTTAGTCTGATAGGTATGTCAAAAGAAACTTTATTAAGAAGTTCAGTAGAATCAATAAGGCCGAGTTAGAATAAAGAAAACTAAACCGTGGCATGTTCTATGGTATTTAAGGCGGACATTTATAAGGCAAAGTCGTCAAAATATGGAGGTAGGCTGTCCTATTGATATGTCATTGGCTTTTTGAAAAAAATATATCTTTTTAGGCAATTAAGTCTTTTTATTTCTCTCATAGCATTCTTTTTAGCCTAATAGACTTAGTTTCACTTTTTCTTAGTTTTTTATATCTTTCATATAGTAGAAGTTCTCAAGGCAGTGACTACTGATCTCTTCCAAAGTAATTTCTTCAGGTTTCATCTTCAACCACAGCTTCACTGCCTTGGTCAGATCATAGCTTCCGCAACTATTTCTCTCCATGTTCTTCTATCGATCGCTGCATTCCTCCAGCTCAGGACACCAAGAGAACAAATATAATTTTCCACTACATCTGCCATGTTGTCCAAACTGGCTGACCTCTCTGTTTATAGGCATTTTACTAAGGTGGCATTGATATCTTATACGTTGACTTTTTATGAGTCGAATCGCATTTTGTTGTTTTACTTTCAAGATTTTGACTATATCATATTCGGTACGAACCATCTTCTAATCTGACAAGTCCATTAGTCTTTCTTAAGATTTTCTTTCAAAAATTAGTTTTTAAGAGATATCTGCCGACTTTTTTTTTTCCAAGTTTGGATGCAGAAAATGGTCGCTAGGGTTAAGATATGAAGAGCATGATGGATGGGACATCAAATTGTAGACTAATTTGTCAAACTTTGCGAAGATAGTCAAATATTCAAGGAAATAGTTAAGAATGAATAGAATTATAATTGTTGGACACCGTGAGTCTCCATGGATCTTTAGCTTTTCGCCAAAAGTTTTACAATCATCATTTGGGTCAAATAAGCTCCAATTTAGCAACGCCTCCTATTGATTCCGATGATCCTGACCGATTTTAATAAAATTTCCTTTAGAGGATAAATAATTTATAATAAAAGACAAGTGTTCGTAAAATGAAAACCTAGATCATAAAACTCGAACTTAAAGCGCCTTTTGAGTTTAATTTTCATTCTCCAACATTTTCTGGTCTTCGAGAAACATCCAGCACAGAGAGACGGATAAATTTTTATTTTTACATTGAATTTTTAGTATTGATCATATCGGTATTGAGATCATGGGGGTGTTTTTCAAGATGTTACGCATAGGGTTACAAAGTGCCCACATTCAAGCATACATGTTCCCTTTTTTCGCTCGATTAGACCGATCAACTTTTATCACACATATTTTCCTATCTTTTATTAAGTATTTAAGTATATTTTTAACAAAATATCAAATCAAAATATCTAACGAACCCGTCGTTGAGCGAATTTTAAATAAACAAATTTTATATATATGTTTGGAAGGTTTAAAATCATTTTATCTGTCCTAAGAGAACCCCTTAAAATCATAAAAAAATTATTTGTGAGCGATTTTCTGAATGTTTTTTTAATTTCGTCCTCTTTTAAATTTTACATTTTCCATGACAAAGTGTTAGCGTTAGAAAAAGAATCTAACAGGATTTAGAAACTTTGGAGGTGTTGTCAACGTTTCGCGAATTTCGCGTGTGAGAAAAAGTTTTTTCTCAGTCTGATAAGCCCCAAGTCCAGAATGGACTTTTGACCCCCCAACAGGGAAAGGCAAAAGGCATATAGTATAGTAAACAAAAAGTTTGCATCTAAAAAAATTAAATATAAGGTAGTCTTTAAAAAAAGAGTCTCCGAATCCGAGGTCAAAAGTAGGAAAAACGTCTTTTTTTGGGTATATAACCTCAAATATCTCAAAATCCTGACGTGATGGGCCAATTCTGACCGCGGATTCGAATTCTACTGAGTAAATTACTTTGGAAATGATCCTCAGCTTTCCAACCACTAAATCATGTGCACCTGTGTAATACGGTTCAAAATTATTTATTTAAGTTTCAGGCAGTATTTCTTTTTTATAATTTTTTTGTGTCTACATATTTGTTATAAAATCCAAAGAAGTTTTTTTTTTAAATCTTTATTTTAGGAATATTATGCGAAGGTGCTTTTAGTCTCTTTCTTGAGGAGTTAATTTAAGATTATTTTACTTCTTTAAGGATTTTTTTCGTTTCTACCTCCAAATCCAGACAAATATACATTTATAAACAAGTAAATTCAATCACTCCACTAAGGACTATGCAGTCTTTGTATGACTCCCCTCAGGGGTCAATCGGTGTAACCTAACCTAAAAAAAATCACTGCTGCTTTATGCCCTAATAGGGGAAATGGAATCTAAGAAGCAAAAAATTTAATCACTATATTTTTTTTAACTCAAAAACAGACAACATTCCCACACCACCCCTCGTGATTGATTTTCTGCATACGCCCCTGGCAAAACAACTACTAAACGCCAAGTGCCAAGGCAGAAGGGCACCAGGACAAACCCTTCTACGTCACTATTGCCCTTAAACCACCTTAAACTGCTTGCGGTAAATTTGCACGTACCTTGCATTTCCGTTCACCATTTTAGCAACATTTTCACAGCTCACATGTGTGAATAGTAAAGTAGTGTACAAGAGAGAGGAGCGAGAGTGGGAGAGAGTGATAAAGTGCAGGGAGAGAAAGAGCTAAAAGAGAGTTGTGTGCGCTGTCTGTAAAATTTTAAATGATTTGCCTTGAGCAGAGTGCAAAGAGGGGTTTTCATTAAGGTGCTCCCTTAAGAACTTTTGCTCAATCGGTAGGGCAAAAGATTTTGTAGCTTTAAAATTGAGGCGATGATGTGGGAAAGACAAAGGTTGCGCGAGGCCATAGAGAGAGAGAGGGAGGGAGGGAGAGAGAGAGAGCGACAGAGCGAGAGCTTGTAGCGACTTGGCATAAGCCACAGGGCTTTTTTGAACTCTACTTGGATGAGAGTTGTCTTATGGATTTGTTATAAAGCTTGCGATTTGGAGTTTCAGTTAAAAAGCAAGCACTATGCGAAATTTTCTCCTTATCTTTATTTTAGAAAAGCTCATTATTGGCAAAATTTGGTTTAAGTCAATCTTTTTCTGATTTTTTAAATTTTCAAATATCTGCATAGCCAAGTATCATTAAAAAAGTAAAAAAGTCTACGTAAGCTTAGAGATATGAACCGGCTTAGGTGAGATTGTATAGGCAGCTCAGATAGTGTCTGAGATCACCCAGAGAACATGACGTCCATTGTGCTGACTAATTGAAAAGAGGAGGAGCAACGGAATTAAACATGGGGAGGGATTGTGGAGGAGAACTAAATAGAAGAGAATAAACTACGAATAATAAGATATTATTATCGGCTTTGGAGGTCGAATCATTTTTTCTACATATCGTTGGGATAGCTGTTGCTGGGTCCTTATTCAACAATACCACAGTAGCTCAAAGTTCAGACATTGCCACCTCAAAAAAGCCTTAAATCGAAGAATTTTTAGTCATTTTAGTACTTCAGGTGAATGGCTTTCCTTTGCTTGGGACCTTCATTTGAGACAAAACTCGGCTAGGTTTTTTTAGTTGAAAACAATTTTATCTGAAGAGATCCTGTTAAAGACTTTTTTTATATGGACTAAAAAAAGAAAAATTTTGGTAAATATATCTCAAATTTTTCTCAAATATTTTGCTATTTTTAGCAAAGTGCCAAAAAGCAGACAAAAATCGATTTCTAACAATATTTCTAAAGATTTAGATTTAGGTTTTGAGATTTTGGTAGACTTTCAATATATTTTGTAATTTTGTATCTTGAGAACGAACCGACTGATTTTCTAACTGATTTTTTGTAGGGTTTATTTTGGCAAGCTTTTATTTTATGTACCGAAAGAAATCATCGGTTGGAAAAATGATTGCAGCATAAAAGCAACAATTTAAGAATATGAAATATTTTTTATGGAACGGCATTCATAAAAATAGTATCGTCACAAATTAAATAAAAAAAAATGGCGGACGTAAAGTCCGGCGCGGACGACTTTAGGATACCCTGTACCACTAGCTTGTAATAAAGTCCGATTTCTTCACAAAAAACCAAAAACAGAAGAATTTTTAAGCAAAATTTTTTTTTGACCGATCATTCCTATGGGAGCTATATGATATAGTCAACCGATTTCAATCAAATTTGACACAATGCTTAAATACCTTAAAAAAGATCTGAATGCCAAATTTATTTCAAATATCTTTACAAACAAACAAAACACATCGAATTTTGTATAAAAAACGTGTTTTTGGACCGATTGGTCCTAGAGCTATATGAACTAGTCAACCGATTTGAATTAAATTTAGTATAGTGCTTAGGAACTATAAAAAACTTACGAATGTCAAATTTGGTCTCAATATCTTAACAAACAAACGAAACAGAACAAATTTTGTTAAAAAATCGATTTTTTGGAAGATCGGACCTATGGGAGCTATATGATATAGTCAACCGATTTTGTTCAAATTTGGCACATTGCTTAGAGTGCTCTAAAAAATTTCCAAACGCCAAATCTGGTTGCGATATCTTTATTAAAAAACGAAATATAGCGAATTTTTCTTTAAAAAAGTTATTTTGGCCGATCGGTCCTATGGGAGCTATATGATATAGTCAACCGATTTTGATCAAATTTGGTACAGTGATTGGAACTATAAAAAACTTTCGAATACCAAATTTCGTTACGATATCTTCATAAACAAACGAATTATTCATCTAAAACGCTTTTTTTTGTCGAGGTCGTCTCAAACACCCCCATGGGAGCTATATAATTTATCCCCGATATCAAAAAAGTAAAATAAACTTGCCTCCTATGGAATAATATAGGATCTAATGTGAAAGTTTGGTAACTCTAGCTCTTACCATCTCTGAGATCTAGGCGTTCACACGGACGGACGGACAGACGGACAGACGGACATGGGTATATCGACTTCTCTATTCACCCTGATCATATTTTAGGTAACTTTAGGGTGTCTCCGACGTCTCCTTCTATATGTTACATACATTTTCGGCTTGCACAAACTTAATATACCCTTTGTACCATACGGTACAGGGTGATAATTAGCTGGGAAGAATTACGATTGTGTCTTGAATACCAATGCCATTAGGGAAAAAAAGATTTAATGTGATTTTCTAGACTCTTGATATATTTGTAATTTTAAGCATCAGGAAAGCAGAAAACTTGTTTTTAGGAATTTTTTTGGGGGTTTTTCTTGCCCATCTTTTCTTTTTTTTTGATGATTTAAATAATATAAAATTATTTTATAATAATTCATCTATAAAGAATACTAAATAGCAAAAATTTTAGAGTATAAAATAATTTTAATTATTAAATATAATATGAATAAATATTAATCATAATATAATATTAAAATATGCTGAGAAAAATAAAGATTGTGCCTTTTATACAGATTCATATCACTAAGACAAAAAAAAAGATTTTAATTTGATTTTATACTAATACACTCGATGTATGTATTTGT
This sequence comes from Chymomyza amoena, assembly GCA_037043745.1. Taxonomy (NCBI): domain Eukaryota; kingdom Metazoa; phylum Arthropoda; class Insecta; order Diptera; family Drosophilidae; genus Chymomyza; species Chymomyza amoena. The sequence continues at coordinate 156,657 of JBAMAX010002954.1, forward strand.
AATTTTATACCTCAGAATCAGCAACCTTTTTTAGTAGAACATTTTTTGGGTTTTTTCTTGGATATCATTTATTTTTTTTTGGAAGAAAACTTCAACCGCAAAAAATGTAAATTATCATATAAACTCAAATTTTAGAATATTAATTATTTTTTATTAAAAGATATTCTGAAAAAAATCCTCAGAAAATATTCTTTGGAAGATTTAGGATTGTTTCTTTTAGACCGTAGATTTTAAGAGGAACTTATAAAGATATGAAGTCTAAAAAATTATTGATTGATTCAAATTAGATTATTAGATTAGATGAAATTTTTTTTTTTATAGCCGGAGACGTGCCCAGGAAAATAAAAATTCAAAACCCGTCAATTTTACTCGGTTTCGGTTTTGCGTGCTATATAAAAAAATCTATTTTTATCGATAACTTTCCTTTTTGCTTTCGATAAATTCGTAGATCGCAAGCCACTTTTTTAGTTCAGTCAGAAAAAAAATGTTTTAAAAACAATTGTCAATGAATATCTACCTTAAAGTTGGACATAAATATAATATAAGAATATCAAAGAATATTTAAAAATAATTGCAGAGTAACAGACGAAATTTTTTAAGCCATTTTTGCCGATTCCGTTCAATTTCTTTTGCAACGAAGCGCTCGGTTTTAAATCTTATTAATAATTTGATTTGGTGGAGTTGGTCGTACCAGACATTCGAGTTTCACAATGAATCCAAATACAAAATTCGGATTCGCTTTCCGTATACTATAAATATTATAAGTAGTTTTATTTAGTTGTTACTTAAATTGTTACGACAGATCGCAAAGATCAGAACAGTCAAGGCGTGCTTAGGTGATATAAAGTTTATGAATTTAATTTAATAATAATTAGATTTTAAAAATATGCTTAAGATTAAGTATTACCATTAAAATAAATATAATTGCGATTAAAAACCCATATAAAAAAATCCACTTTATACTTGACTTCGGCTAACGTCTTTATGTTCTCCATAATTCACATGCCTTTGTCTACACATACGCCATTTTATTTCTTTTGTGAGCGCCCCCATAAGTATGCAACGAAAATCAATAAGTGAACTGAAGCAAAGCAATTTGTGGCGCCACTAGAGTGAGTGCAACAACTGCTGCAAGCCAAAATTAATTAGTTTTAAGATTGGTTTAAGTTCAACGTAGCGTATACGTAATTTTTATAGCAACCAGCTTTTGTACACAGCACATGTGCTCCAAATAACACTTTAAGCCAAGTTTATGGGCTCATAATTCAAGTGTTAGTTGTTTTGGTAGATCATAAAGCAAAAAACTTATTGCCACATGCAAAAGTAGTTACGAGTTATGGTGGCAATTGGCCCAGTTGCATTGACAAAAGGCTGTAAATTATGAGAGCCGTACACTAACACACACACACACACACACTAACTAACACCTGTGTATTTACACATATGTGTGTTTGTATCTATGCGAGCAAAGGTAAAGGCAGCGGAAAATCCCCGTTCATGCATATAAGTTTGGCGTTTTGTGAGCTATTTTTTATGTGTATTGATTTGAAATGAATCTCCGTGTAAGCTGCTCGTCCCCTGCATGCCCCCCGCCCCATGCTCTTATTTGCTCTTTTGCTCTCTCCACCTCTATTCATACGTTCTGCAATTGTAACTTTTTCAACCATATATCTTTTTGATTCCCTTTTTTTAGAGCTTTGTCATGAGCGTGCTCAGTTTTGGAGTCAGTTTGAGAGCCGTTAGAGGATACTAAATTTTTTAAAAGCATTCAATAGATTTGAAATTCGTTAAGATTAGACGATTAAGTTTAGTTCGTAGTATTTTTTTTTATTAAAAAATAGATTTATTATTATTTATGATTGAAAATTCAGAATTTCATAAAACTTTAAGGCGAATTTCACTAAAAATTTTAATGATTTTTACATATTTGATTTGAGACTCTGGAAATACTTATCATATATTTGTTTTTTTTTGCAAATTTTTATGTTCTGTGATAAGAAATAAGTTCTTAACGAACTCGAGAAAGCTCTGTTTTGTGGAGAATTGTCGATACAGGGCACATCCAAGTGTATTTGGATGAGTTCTTAAGCGATCAGCGTAAGTTTCGCTTAGTTTATTTAATACATCACCCACATACGAAATGCCTAGATCCTTATGAAGGTTTCAATTTCGGATATACCTTGGGGCATCAGCAATTTGGCGCAAGATTTTGTTTTGCAAAGTTTGATTTTTTTTTTAATATTGGACTTGGCTGCTGTTCCCCACACTTGGATCTTATAATACCAAGTTGGCATTATCATAGTCTAGTATTAATGCAGATATTAAGAATATTTTTTACAGATTTAAGGTAAATAACCAACAAGGAAACCTCTTAAATTCTAAAGTGCAACAATCTGGATTTGAGAAAATTCTAACTTTAATTCAGCATTATTTCTGGTACATATTACTTTGCATATTTAAGACAATCTCAGATAACTGGCACTTGATTTTAAATTTTCTCGAATTTCTATGGTTCATTTTCTCCTAAAAAGAATTAATTTTCAAACGTATGCTTAAAGAACTTAAAATCGGCTTAGATAAAAACGCAGATCTACAAAATCCTTAACCAGCATTTTTAACCAATAGTAGCTCAATATATTATAAAATTTTAAAGAACATTTACGATTCTATTGGAAACTTGCTTATAATCATATTAATTCAATTTTGGACATTCCTTCATTCATTTCCTTGTAATTTGTTGTTTTACTTCTGTAAGACTTCTCCATATCCAGTAACAGGGCGACTTTATCTCTAAGCCTAGGAAATGCTATAACAACTTAAAGACCTTTAATTTTATCAAGACTCTGGCAAAAAGTGTTTTTTTATTTGTTCGAGCTTACAATTCAGAACTGGTTCAAGCAGTTAATAATATTAATAATGCCCTAACCAGTACCATTTATATATCATGGGCTTCCGTGAGGTGGCGGATTAAGAATATCCACCTCAGTGTTCCTCTGCTTGTCGTAAAAGGCGACTAAATGGGAAATTGAGATCGGTTCAACCGATCATACATAATATACCGCTTCGCGCACCCCTCTCGTAAACGAGATCGGTTCAACCGATCATACATAATATACCGCTTCGTGCACCCCCTCATACACCCTCTGATGGTACCCTCTCACTCTGAGGTTTAGAACCGTAAAGGTTGGCAACCAAATAGGAGGGGGTTTTTAGTCGGTAGGCGCAGAATGCGAATCCGACACTACCCTCCCCGGGTGTCTTTCTGAAGATTTCCCCCCTCCTACTATCCAATAAAAAAAAAAAAAAAAAATACCATTTATATAATGTTTCATCTTTTAACTTATTTAAAATTATTAGTATTATTATTTCTCTCTTAATGTTTAATTAATGTGCGATTACTTTTGACCATTAACTGCAAAATGTTTGGCATAATGTTTTTCTGTGACTTGATGGCATCACACACTTTCGTTTTAAAGGAAGGCTTTGCCGCATATTCATCATTTTGAGGTTCAAGTGTTTGGATGAATTCTTGTTATCAGGGTCTACAGGTTTCTTGAGTGTAAACTGAAAATGTAGCGCATTTCGAGAATCTAGATAACGCTAATGTCATTCTTGGTAGAAAAAGCAATAGTTCGCACATCGCCAATTATTAAGGGGAGTTCAGCTGGAGGAACCACTTTAGAACTTTTTAGCTGGTATGGTTCCTAGCCGATTCAGTACATTGGAATTTCTGTTTATAAATACTTTGTCCTGTTGAGCCGTCGAAAACAAATGTGGCAATTAGCTTTAATGCTCTAGTCTACGCAAACCTTTCTAAAACTTCATCTTGTAGTGTCATTATTCTCTTTACAATGTGATCCAAAATATCTTGTAAAGAAACTGAAATATTATCAGCTCTGCACTTTTCTTTTGCTTCAATCACGTGCTTGTAGCTAGGATACATATCATAATTACGACTTTTATTCTGCGGCCTGATGTTCACATAAGTGTTCTTGGTTAAACCATTTTCAGAAGAAATTCCAAATGCTTCATCAGGTGTCAACGGAATTGAATCCTGAGCAAGAAACTTTTTTTTTTAACATACTTCCACTGCCTTTTGCTGTTTCCTTTAGCACGAACGATATCTTTATCGCTACATTTGGCTTTCTTGCTGATACTGAAGCAGCATGGACAAGTAAGGATGTATTGTGGTTTTCCTTCTCAGAAAGCTCGGCCGCACATTTTCTTTTCATACGTTCATTTCCAGCAGAATAAGAAGTAGGTGGACGTCCTGCATTTTTGGGATTCAGCTCACTTTTACTGACTCCAATTGTCATCTTTGAAGACAACCAATTTTTATGTTTTGGATCAGTTTTAAATCTTTCTACCATATACTGCATTTGCATAGCATCTTTTGCTATTGGCAATAAAATTATAGCTTTTTTGCATAATTTACGATCTAAGATTTTTTGAATTTACGTAAAAAAAACCCGTTTTGGGACCATAGTGCTATTGTCAAAAATAATGTTTTTTTAATAACGATAATTATGAATTTTGTATATGTAACCTTTAACCCTTTTTTTACAGAGTTTTATGTAAAAAATGCAAACTGACGTAATCTTGCAGTGAGTCTCAAACTGACGTCATTTCTATTTATTCTTCTGCCATCTTTCACTCTCAGGGAAACATCAAGCTAACGTCATTTATACGGACTATATATAGACCCTATATTTTTTTACCTTCTTATGTTAGTTTTCTCTATTTTTTCTACTCAAATAATGACCTATTCATGCTTAACAAGGCATACAATTATGGATTATGATTATTACAATTTTTTTTTCGTAAATAAAATGACCTAGAATCATAGATTTTGGTAAGCTGATGTATAAGGCCTTAAAGAACAAATATTCTTCCAAAATGTTTTTGATCCGAGAATCCACCCACCGCGATCGAGTTATTTCGTTTTCTCCCACAACCCACTTGAAACTCATACTATATACTTAAATCAACTTCTTTGATATAATTTTCAATAAAATCTATTGAAATTTTAGAAATCCATTGGAATAAATATCGTCGTGCACCAATAAAAATGAATTTGTCAAATTTGGAAAATTCTTAGACGAAATATTGTATTTATATAAATATTATTTTCTTAATCTTCGGTTGGAGTGTAGAGCAAGATAAGAGGGAATATGCAGGAGTAGATTGGTTTCGAGAAAAAGGGTACAGAGTATTACGCCGCCTCGACTCTGTATATATTGTAATTTGTTCAATCGGGTCCTTATATTCAAAACCAAATCCAACCATCCTCTCACTTTTAGTAGAAGTAGCAGGAGTTCATAAACATTTGTTGACCAGGTTTTGTAGGCAAACACAGTCGGATCCCTGAAAGCAAAATTATTTTAATTGGTTTTACTAAGCTTCCAAAAGCTTAATGGATTTGTATTTTGGCTTAAATTTTGTCTGACCAAATAATGTAGAATGTCAAATATTGCTGCTACCTTAATTTTAGAGATATTTTGTTTTCTGTTTTTTGTAACACGAATTTTAGGACAATCGAAATTTCGAAAGCCAAAATCGTCTACTATCTGGAATTCCTGGACGTCTGTGGCAATCATTAAGGCGAATAATTTATCATCAAAACGACTTAGGTTAGGTGTAGGTTGTATAGGTAGCTCAGATAGTGATCACCGAGAAACCGTGAGGTCCATTGTGTTGCCTTATTAAAAGAAGGGGAGGATGTTGTAGAACTATTTTGAGGATTCAACGAAAGCAGTCAGATCCGCTATAAGCACATGGGCTAGACTACCCAGATCCTCAAAGAATGGTTTACCCAGAAACTGGGTTCGTCTTTTAAGAAGCGCCGGGCAGTCATATTGCAGGTGCTGGATGCTTTTTGTCTCATCCTTATCGATGCGGCAGAAATCGTGATGCGGAACGTGCAATCTCTAAGCCATATTGCCTATGGTGCAGTGCCGCGTTACAATACCTACCACCATACTAGTCCTGGAAGCGCAGGAGTTCAGATGTTTGCTTTGGATCACATCTCGGCCAGAGTGCTCGGAAGATGCAATAACCGGACATCATGTCCCATTCAAATTTCGCCAGAGCTCTAGCCGTCTTCGTATAATGATCTTTTTATGTCCCTATCCGCAAGGTTGAGCGCTGAGCCGTTCCTATCGCACTCGTCCGCCGCCTCGTTAAAAGGGGCCACCTGAGTGACCCGGAACCCAGTAGTGGGTTATTGAGTGGTGGTGGATACGGTTGCGTGCTATCGTCGATGTTCCGGATCATTTTACTCTTTAAGGTATGCGATGACAGAGCTTTAATTGCAGCCAGACCATCGACAAGAAGTAATAATAAGTCCAGCCACTTGCCAGACTGCGTTTATCTCCACTTGAAAAACGGGGAGACGGAATAAAAGCTTCTTCGAAAGCTCTTCAGAGAAGATTCCTGCTCTTGTGCCCTCATCCATCTTCGAACAGTCAGTATAGATCGTCAGCTCGTTTCCTTTTAAGAAGGTTCTTTGCATCCAATCTTGATGCATTGACTTAGCTTAACAAATTTGTATGGTCCCCAACGGATTTGGTTACGCTAAATGCGTGGGATGGTCCAAAAGTTCGCAGTAGTCCGATTTGTCCGTTGATTTGTGAAAAAAAAATGTTTTTATACAAGAGTGTACTATTGATATATCGAACAAAACCATCGATAGTATCTGTAAAATGAAACTATCGATACTATAGATAGTGCCTGCGATTTTAGCTCCACCCAGGTGTAGCGAGGGGGCGGGGGTTTTGACACCTCCAAACATCCAGCAGTCCGGAAATCTCGGATATTTCATATGTATATTCGAGCAATTTTACCCAATTACTATTCATGCAGTCGGTAATTTGTTGAATCGAGTCGGTATTTTGAGGCTCATCACCCCCATATTCAACGCTCTCGGTTCGCCACTGAGCCACCTCTACTTCCAACTAAAGCGTTCTAAGAAAGTTGCAGCTCAATTGGACCAAGTAGCTAGTTCTAGGGTTAGGGTATCTAAACTTAAGCTACCCCAAACTTGACTTTTCTTTCAAGTTTTCATTGGTTTTTTTTATTCAAAAATTGTTTATATTTTTGCTGTTGTTGTTGTGACTTTTATGTAAGCTTTGCTTTTGTTGCTGTTGTCGCTGACTGGGCCATAACTTACTGTCATATTTTCATCTAGCTGGTTGTCTGTCCTCCTCGTCCAGCTGCCTTTTGAGTCTATCCCGTCTGACAGGCGCTCGACCCCGCCTTGTCCCGCTGTCTCATCGTCAGTCCGCTGCTTTGTTATTATTGTGCATGCTTCTATTCAGCTTTTTTGTATTAAAAGTTTTTTGTTCTTGCTGCTCATCGGCGGCGGGTTGGAGTCAGAGTCGGTTTCAGTGTATCTCATAGATAGATGCTACAGTTTCATCTGCTGCTGGATTTTGTTAACTTTGTTATTTTTGCTTTGCTGTCTGGCTGTCTGTCTGTCTGATTGTCTTTTGTTGTTGCTATTGCTCAATGCTATTCAATTTTCAATAAAATATGTAAATTTATACCGCATTTGGTTTTGCAGATATCTCTCAACGCGCTGCTGCTGGGCGGCTGTTATCTCTACAATGTTCTTGCCATGAATGAATGCTTCTGAGTTTGTTTCTGCCGTTTCTCCATTTTTTTTTTTTGAGGGTATCGTCTTTCTTTGTTGTCGAAGTGCTCTGCAACATTTTATAGCTACAAGTTATGGCCCTGCTTGTGCATTAAGCAGTGAAGTATGTTATTAATTTGTAATTTGGTTACGGTTATTTGTGCACAAATCAAAGAGCAAAGTTTCCAAAGTATCTACACTGTGGTGTGTGCCGCCTCCTGTGTGTGGGGGCGTGTGCTTTTTGGAAACTTTTAGGCTAGGCATTTTTAGGCTAGGACCCTTGACAAGTCTGACAGAGAGCAATCGTTGCTGTTGTTGTTGGCTATTGGCAGAAAGTTCTTTCTGTACACTGTGCATAATCAAAGCCTCTAGTCTGTAAGTTAAACTTTGTCCTTTTGTGTGTAGTTCAAATCGTTTGGACACTCCACCGACACCTCACCCGCTCCCCCCACTTGCTTTGTGCAGACAATCAATCAATTTATGCATTAAGCTTCACACTTGGTTGTACACCCCCCCCTAGACCTAACCCCCCAGCACTCAATAAAAATCAAATAAAATTGTTAGACTTTTTTTCGGGGTGTTTCTCGTATTTGCTTCGTTGCTATTTGACTTTTGCATATTGAAACGCACTCATTGTCATTCATTCACGCCGCTTTGCACTCATTCGTTCATTCGTTTCACTCATTTCACTCATTTGTGTTTCGAGTGCGTATTTATTCATGCATTTGTTTACTTTCTGACGCTTGTTTCCAAAAAATTATGTGCAAACAATGTTGAATTAAAACAAAAAAAGAAAAAATTGAAATATACAACAACAAAAAAAAAAATGGAGCCAACAACGAAATGAATGAAAAACAAAATGTCAAAATAAGCACAAAGACAAACAAAATGGCGACGCAAAGAGCGCAAGCAAACAAACAAATACACAAACACGCACACACCAATACACACAAAAGCAATTTAATTGCGTGCCCTGCAATAACAACATGCAACAATAGCAACAACAAAAACAAAGCAAAGTTTGTTGTTGCTTTTGTCAATGTTAATTTTTGTTGCTGAGGCACACAACGCACAAGTTCATAAATATTTTTTATGCTTTATTCATTTATATACTTATATGCATACACTTGAAAAAATAATCCTCATTAAATGCGCATAAAACAGTAGTTAGCTTTTAATTTAATGCTGCACTGTGAGAAAAGTTGGGGCAGTTTTGAATTTACTTACATGGATCTTATGCATGTATTTTGATTTTGAGCTTCCATTCGACCGTAAATTTTTAAAGTGACTCATAAAATAATAATAAAAAAATTGTGCAATATAAAAAAAAAACTTGGTAAAAATTAAAGTTAAATTCAAAATATATTGATTTAATGTTTAAAATATAAATATGTTAGGCTTAAAGCTAATATATATATATATTTTGTAATAAGTCAGTATTTAAATATTTCAAATATTAGGTTAAATAAATATGTAATAAAAATCTTTAAAATTAATTGAAGCTCATATATTATTTAAGTAGTACAATATTAAGTAAAACGATGAGTCGGCTTAATCGATTGGAAAATTCATGCAAAACCACATGGCTTTACGTTACACAAAATGTAGGGGTGTTATGTCTTGGATAAAGCTTTTTTTAGAAGGATTTAAAAAAATATAGCATTTTAAGGTATTTTTTGAATTAAAAGTATCTTATTTTACAGAGATATACTTTAACTACTTGCATTAAAGTTTCAATATAAAAAGTATGTTTTTGTTCCTTTCCTTTTTCCCTAAAATTAAAAATAAGCGAAAATATATCCCACGTACATATATAGCAAATCAAAAATAGATTCCAAGCCTCGATCTCTTAAGAAACGTGTGGGTATACATATGTTGCACAATCGTAGCTGGATATAGTGAGCAACTAAATTTTTACACTATTTAGTATCATTGAAAAGAGTTCGATTTTTTTTTCCTTTTTTATTTAAAATTAATAATAAGCACTTCGTTATAAAGTAGAAAAAGATCCTAAGGCTTGATCTCTTAAGGAACAAGCAGCTATATATATTTTATATTAATATCGTTTGCTTTGAATGCCAAAATAAAGATGCAAACAATTAAAAGCTTTTGTCGTTTTTTGACCTTATTTTTTTTGGCGTTACGTTAATCAAATTGCTTTTTAAAATTTTTGAAAAATAACTTTTTTCAACGTAGAAAAATATAAATTTATTTCTTTTATTATGAATAGTCAGTCAGCCGTGCTCCGAAAAATGGAAAACCGAATCGAACAATTTTATGCGGATTTGTTTTTGCGTGCTTCGAAAAACTAATTTTTTTCGATAACTTCATTATTTATTTATTTATTTATATAATTATAAATTAGAATTTAATTTATAATTCAATTTTATTTTCAATAAACTCATATTTTTTCCTTTAATTTCCTATTATTACGTCTACAACTTTGCTCCCGCCGTTTTTTTTTAATTTTAAAATTATATAAAAAAAAATGGTATCTTATTTATGTTTCAAAGTATTGTCCGTCACTTTCCACTACTTTGGCCCATCTTTCAGGCAACAAACGAATCCCGCGTCGGAAAAATTCTTCATCCTTTGATAAGATCCAAGAATCGATACATTCTTTCACTTTTTCAAAAGAATCGAAGCACTGGCCCGCCAGGCCGTGTGCCATCGACCTAAATAAATGGTAATCAGATGGAGCAACATCTGGAGAGTATGGCGGGTGAGGTAGAATTTCCCATTTCAGTGTTTCGAGTTACGTCTTGACTACTTTCGCCACGTGAGGTCGAGCATTGTCGTGTTGCAAAATTACTTTTTCGTGTCTATCAGCGTATTGCGGCTGTTTTGCTTTTAATGCCCGACTCAAACGCATTAATTGCGTTCGATAAAGTGCACCAGTAATTTTTTCAGAAGGTTTTAGCAGCTCATAATAAATTACGCCAAGCTGATCCCACCAAATACACAACATAACCTTGGATCCGTGAATATTCTGTCGAGGTGTCGCCGCAGGAGTGTGGCCGGCCAATCCCCATGATGTGCGTCGCTTAGGGTTGTCGTAGTGCACCCATTTTTCGTCCCCAGTAACAATACGATGAAGAAATCCTTTTCGTTTTTGTCTTTCAAGCAGCTGTTCACAAGCAAATAAACGTCGCTCAACATCTCTTGGTTTCGACTGATACGGTACCCAGTATCCTTGTTTTTGGATCATCCCCAGCTGTTCCAGGCGTTTTGATACTGCTTGCTGGGTTACTCCCAATGATTTTGCTAGCTGTTCTTGAGTTTGGCACGAGTTTTCATTAAGTAAAGCCTCCAGTTCATCATCTTCAAAAGTTTTTTCTCTGCCACCGCTATGCCGATCTTCAACAACAAAATCACCGCTTTAAAGCGCTGGAACCACTCGCGACACGTTCTTTCACTAATAGTATCATCACCATAAGTACTTGAAATAACCCGATGAGCCTCAGCCGCCGATTTTTTCATGTTGAAATGAAAAAGTAAAATCTCCCGCAAATGACGTCAATTCGATTTATAAGTTGACATATTTAATTAAGGTAACTATATGACGCAAACAAAAATTAACTAATATCGTTGTAAGGTTATATTTATCGATGTCAAAACTGATGGAAAACAGCTGTGATTTATTTATTTGAACTATTACTGGCTACTAACGCCATCTTTTGGAAAACAACGGGAGCAAAGTTGTAGATCGAATAACTTTAGCGCTTTAAGGTTTACGATCCTAAGTAAGTTAGCATAAATATAATAATAACATTCAAAAAGATTCCAAATTAAATGATCGGATTCTTTTATCAAAGCACGGAAGAATATAATAAAAAAAGATTCCATATATAGCCAGATTTCTTGCCATCTTACGACCCTAAATTTGACTCTTTTTCTTCCATATAACGAAGGATGTTATTCTTATATATTTATTTAATAAAGATTAAGTAAGTTTATTAAACTGATTTAACTAATTTGAAGCACTGGCAGAAAAAGGCCTTCGGCTCAATTCTTATTGAAGATTTCTGTGAAAAGTACCATTTTTTTGTTTTTATCATACCAATGTAGTTTTCAATATAATTTTGTAGTTGTTATATGCCTGATCATCATCATTTCCTTTATGTCCATATAGTATATAGCATAGGGACACAATTCCCGACACATCTATTAAATTAACTGAACACAAAAAGTCGACGGTTAAGATAAAATAGCAAGAAATTGTTTAAAAATTGTTTTTCAAAATTACATTTTATTACATTACATTAAATTTTTACCATCATATTAGAACTTTTAAAATTGATTATTTTTCTATCCAATTTGTGGAGGTGATAATAATTTTAAAAGCAAACTAGGCTGAGAATTGTTTTCCTTTCTGCCGGTCCATTGAGTTAGGTTAGGTTAGGTTCAATAGGCTGATCAATCAATAACTGAGATCACACAGAGACTAGATGCATTGCGAAAAAGGTGGAAAGAAGTATGAGAAGAAGTGCGTGGTAGCGAAAACTATTGGTAATTTCTAGTAACCTAAGACTCTGTTATTGCAAAAGTATTTTGAGGATTTGACAAAATTAGCCAGATCCGCTGGACGATTACTGATCAATTTTTTGAAGAAATACATTTCATTAGGCAAAAGTTTGAGTCTATGATAGATCGCAGAACTCCAGAATCAAAACTTCAATATAATAACTAATGGATTCGACATATAACTTTATTTTGTAGCAGTCTGCCTTAGTATTCAAAGGACTCGGTCTTCGAGTGTCTAAAGAGTTTTCCATCAACTCAACTGGGAGAACATTTAAAAATAGAAGTTGCTTCGTCATAAAAAGTTTCGTTGCTACCAAAACAAGTATTATTTGATAAGCGTGAATTCCAAAACTTATCTACATTAATATAAGTTACAATTAGACCGATTGTGAACATTTTGTTATAATTCTGTAAAAATTAAAACCGTATAGATAGTACTTAAACTTTATTAAGACTAAACATTTAAAAAATTGTTTTGTTTTGCTAATATGAATAAGATCCCTCTTTGATTTCATAGGAAAAAGGTTTACTGGGTTCTTGAGCCATATTAGGATTACATGACAAATGATGCATCGGCTGCGCTCAAAAAGTATCTTTTAAGAGAGAGATTGCTTGATGAAAATTAAGATTCCACATACACAACCATTTCTTCTCAACAATTTTATGAATTGTCTTCTGCCAACAAAGATTGTGCCTATATTTATAATAATAAAATAAATGGTGCTTTTGCTTTGGAGCGTTTCGTCCTATAAAAACATTCATTGATATAAATAAATTGCATTGATTTTCATTAAAAGATAAGTATAGTAACATTTATGAAAAGATTACACTTTATCAAACTGATAAGTTATTATCGTACCACTTCTTATCTTTTTCTGTATTCTCAATTTTAATAATAAAATTTAAATTTTTGTCCACTAATTCATAGGCATTTCGAATATACTATATGCGACGTTTAATTTCCTTACAATGCAGAATTTAGACTTAATTAATTAACTTTTCTACAGAGATACTAAATTACAATGAAAATATACATAAAATAGCATATTTTCATAAGAGGCTCAATTTTAATAACAAATTTTGAATATTTAAAAATTATGTACATACCAAATAAAAATAAACCATTTTCTAGCCAATGTTTCCAATATCAAAAACTTATCCGTATAAGATCTTCAACTGCTGTGTTTCTTCAAGTGTAGCTACATGTGTCTTTGCATAATGCTTGTATCTTACAGATACAAAGTGCTGACATGAAAAACCAAAAAAAAGGCAAATTTTAAACGCGCAAGTCAAGTTGCTATTCTAAAAACAAAAGTTAATTAGAATGTTCATAATGCGACGCCCCAGACGACAAAGTTGTTGCAACAAAGCAGCGCCAGTAAATTAGATTAGCAACAACAACAATAGAGACAACAACAACAACAAACAGTAGCAACAACAACAATAACAATAACAATGACAAAACAAATGAAACAAGCAATTAAAAATGTAAAATTTTGTTGCCAAAAATATTTGTGGCATTTGGGGTGTGTGGGTGTATGAGTGTGTATGAGTAAGTGTATCTGTGTGTTAGAGTCAGTGACGTAGGCAGAGGGACTAGGGGGGCTCATTTGCGTGCATGGAAAATGGTGGAATTTACCAAAAATCTCTGCGTCTTTATCTTATCTTTTAGTTTTAGAAAAAATGTGTAATTTTAATTCATTTAATTAATTAAAATATAGTTAGAAACATTTAAAATTTATGTAAATGTTTGTCTATATGAAGATAGTTAAATTTGGCTTACTTATTATATATTGTACAAAAAAAATGATTTTACAATTAAACCCATTATGTGAGGCATTTCAATATATAAGGGTGAGCTTAAATTTCTTTATTTTTATATATATCAAAGCTCGATTTAGTACATAAGTTAATCTGAGACAACTTTGTACATAGTATATTCACAGGTATACTCTAATTATATTCCGATTTGTTGAAATAACTAGACGGCTCAGACTTTTATTTCACAAAAGAATGGTATAAATTAAAATATTCGGAAACTAATAAATCGACCGATCGAAATGAGATTCAAAGTCCGAAACAGTCAGGAATAACTTTCGATAACTTTTCGATATAATAAGTACTAAAATACTAATTAAAATACTAATTAAACTGGCAGCTGATTGAGAAAGAAAAAAGTGACCCAACGGCTTGTAAATTACAAGTTGTAATAACTTTTAATATGAATCAATGAAAAACAATTTGTTTGACCAATCGATCCTATAAGTCATTCAATTTTGATCAAATTTGGTATAGAGCTTGAAATCTCTATAAATCTTTCGAATGATAAATTTGATAAAAAGAATTTTATAAAAAAAATGAATTATTCATCTAAAAATTTGGGTTTTTAAAACAAATTTACAAAAATTATTTTTTTTTACAAAAATTCATTGTATTTCCAGATCTTTTCTCATATTTTATAAACAGCGACTAATTTCTTCTTAATCAGCCAAACTTTACATGCCACTAAAAAAACCTTAATATAAAATTTTTTAAAATTTACTTTCGGAATAGGTTTAAAAAAATAAAATTTTGTTAAAATTTGACAAAAATATGTTTGATAATTATGATGTGCACTTTAATTATCTGTAGGTTAGTAAAAAAATTTACCAAAATTAGTTTGGTGCAACCAGAGATATTTACTTTAATTAAAAAGTCACTATTTTTTTGGTTTGAAAAATTGATTTTTCGAAATATCGCGAATTTGGTTCCACGAAGAGTTTTTGGGCTCCACTTTCGGTTTAAGCGTTCTACTGAAATGACTAAAACATGTTAACGACGACAAATTTTTTTTTAAATTAAGGAGTATTTAAAAAATTAATTTAAAAAATATTTTCTTGTTTTACCCTTCATATTTTCTTAAATAAAATATATAAGTAATAGAAATATAAATAATCCGAATGACATTTTTAAAAGTGCTGGACCTCTCATAATGATAGAAACATATATAATACTCGTATATGTATATTCAGGTAGCTCACGAAGTTTTAGTTGGTGGTCAATAACATTTTGAAGGTTTTTTTCCGCATCTTGCCAGCTCAATTTATCTCGTTTAAATTCGGACATCCAATATTTTACTATTATGATCGAAGCAGTAGTATCCCTTACAGCAGAATTCTGCTGGGCTTTAATAACACTGGTAAATACTGTTTATGTCACATGAACTTAGTAATGATTTTTGTTTATGTTGGCATACCTACATTAAAAAAAATATATAATTTCGTTCCAGTCACGTCCAGTTTTTTTTTGACAGTTATTGGCTATGGCCGAACCCAAGCTGCAAAATTATAATTTTGATTTAAATCACTACATAAAAAAAGTGTGGCCCAAACGTGAATCACTTACTCCAGGCCGTAAAAATGTTTAGAATGATCCTTTAGTAAACCCTAATGACATATTTTTACCACCGTTACAAATAAAACTCGGCTTGATAAAAAATTTTGTAAAGGCAATGCCCAAAGATGGCAGTGGATTTTTATACCTAAAAGAAAAATTCCCCAAACTCAGCGAAGCAAAAATTAAAGAGGGAGTATTCGTAGGTCCACAAATACGGGAACTGTTAAAAGATAAGAATTTTGAATTGAAAAATTGAATGATCAAGAAAAACTTGCCTGGAAAAGTTTTGTGAACGTTGTTCAAAATTTTCTAGGAAACTATAAAGCGGAAAATTACAAAGAATTAATAAATGAGCTTTTAATGTCATATAAAGCTTTAGGGTGTAACATGTCTTTAAAAATACATATGCTGGACTCTCATTTGGATTTCTTTCCAGCAAATTTGGGTGCTGTGAGTGATGAGCAAGGCGAGAGATTTCATCAGGACATTTCCTTAATGGAAAAGCGCTACCAAGGGAAATGGAGTCCAGGAATGTTGGCAGATTATTGATGGAAACTTAAAAGAGACTTACCAGAAGCTAAATATTCACGAAAATTATAATTTTTTATTGTACATTAAAAAAACTTTCGTTAAGTGTAATTAATTTTCCTACTCTTTACAAAAATATATGTTTCGATATCACAAGAATATCTTATGTGCCAATTTTTTTTCCTTGACATATTATTGCTATGTGACCCCAGTATATTCAAAATTTGATATGAGTTTTTGTGTGACAAAAAAAAGTTTAAATTTTGTTAACCAGTGTAATGGATTGACTAAGAACTTTCAAAGGCAAGCAATATGTCACATAAGAATGTCAAATTTTTTCCATGTTGCAAAATTCATTGCTCGCGATTTTTAATAACATTTAAAAAAAAAAATCTATCTAATCTGTATCTAATCTATAATCTTTTTCAGGTAATTTTCAATTTTTTATGAACACTAGAACATTACATAGTTCGGCTAATTCTGGGACAATCGAGAGACGTCCTCACAGCTTGGAAGCAGAAGATGGTAAGAATCCATTGAATATAGTAGCTTCAATATATTCTTTTCTTACGTGGTAATATTAAAATATAAGAGTAGTCGTTAGTCGCTACCTGGGGTTCTAAGCATAGAGGTACATAATCTTAAGAACTTTTTATCAAGTTTCCTATAAGAAGATGATATATTGAACGCATTGAAGAGAAATGTACATAACACAGTCCCACATATCTAAAAGGTCTTTGTTTTATTCTTGCCCTAAAAGGTCCCAAAAACAAGGTATTTTTTTTGCTGCGGTCTTTCTAACCTCAAAGTCGCATTCAGCGATCTCAAGAACATATAGAAAATATTTTCGGACATTAGGAATCGATCAGGATATTTTGGGAAGATTTTGAGGTTGTGTTTTCACACCAAAAAAAAAAAAATAATCAAATTTCTGGTTCAGAGGCTATTTCTTTAATGCGTTTTTGGGGTGGCTCAATCTGAATTTAAGCTTATTCAAATCCTCCCAAATGTCTCGTTTATAGTATTTTATTTTGAGCTTATATTATAGTCCTGGTATACTGTGGTCCCTTTGACCTTGGACTCTATTCAGTACGTAGAAAACATATAAAAAACTGTTGCCTGTAAAGTCGGTTTTACGGGCGAAGATTTTACGTGACAACGTCTTTTTCTCGGTAGAATATTTATTGATATGAATATTATTAAATTCCACAATAATAATTCCTATTTGAGTGATTTTGTTGAGGATAGGACGATGATAGGAGAAATAGGAAATGAAAGGAAGTGTTTCTGCTGTAATGTGTCTTGCGAAAGTCAAGTCGATGGTTGTTTCTTTTAACGTAGTTGACTTAGAAACGTTTGATACGCAATCAAGATTATACGTATATTTCATGAAATTATGAAACGAGTTGTCAGACTTTACGTTTTCGTATCTGTTAATAAAATAAAATTTTCTCGGCAGTAGATAATAAATAAAAAGGTATAAACGAATGGTTTGACAGAAGAAAGGCCGAACTATGCTTGTTAGCATGCAAACAAAATAACAAAATTTTGTGTTGCTAAGGTAGCGCAGTGCGAGTTTCTATTTGTGCATTACTTTTTCCGCAGTTGTAATGCAGATTTTCGGCAGATCACTGCTTTTCTATTTGCCTCCGCTTACAATCCCTCAAACGAAACGCAGCGCTTGTAATCAATTACGTTTTCTGCGGAGGTAATGCAGTATTTCGGCAGACCGCAGAGGCTATGCGCCGCTGGGGTTAATCAGTTGCGCTCACTCAAAACTAAAAATAGCCACCGCTTTGAGCAGTGCCAGTTTGCTGCTGAGCGCTAAGCGGTGCGGCTGACGCTGTGCGTTGCTTGTTGCTGCGATTCACAAAAAGTCGCTGGTTCGTTTATAGATAAGAGCAGAGCGCAAACCAAAAATAAAAATGCCACTTATCGTTACGATTATTTATCGATAGTCTTATCGTTAAGGTTATCGTTATACTTTTTCAATGGTGCCACCCATACAAACCTAATTTAAGACGTTGTCACGTCAAAATATCGCCAGACAGAAAACTATTTTAGGTAAAGAACCTAGAGCTCCGTTCGCGCTATCACTTGACAATGGCTGGTGGGGAATCATGCATCCACCACAACTTCTGTAGAAGCTGTGGCGATGTCGAGGAGCATGAGACAGAGGAGCACTTTCAGTCACTGCACTGAGCTGGACAGGAAAAGATTTCGTTTTCTAAAGACACACTTTCTTGATGATTTATCTCAGCTCTCCTAATAGACTCCAAAATTCTCATAAGGTTTATTCAGACGGCTGGATGGCTGTCTCATCTCATATAGGGGACATCTTAAATGGGGCAGAGTGGTGAATGGTCCACCGTTGCAGTATCACAACGGGCCTATTCTTGGCCTAAGGGAGTTAGGACGTCAGTCCTAACCTAACCTAATCTCGACCTATTCGGCCAATTCTCTAAACGGATTCGTGTTCATCACTTAGAAGGACATAGGAAAAGTTGTAAAAACATCAAAAAAACATAAAAAAATGTTTAGTTATACACCCTAGACCCATGGGGTCAATTTTTGTAACGGATTCGGATTCAGCACTAAGAACTAGATGAAAGTTGGGTGAATTCAGAAGTGGAGGGAGTCTGGAAACGCATACTAATGGATTTCCAATTTTCAAATAAAAGTCATGACTGGAGGTGGTATAATATTTAGTATAAATATATATAAGTTTATAAACGTTGGATTATAACCCAAAAAATCAAGGGTTGATTTCCAATAATAAATATTCGAGAAAAAAAAAAGTATAATTTTTTTTATTAAAATTTCTACCTACCTTGAAAATTGTATTTTAAGTTTTTGTGTCGCAAACATTTCAACATTTTCTTGAGTAAAGTCAAATGTTATGTATCCATAATATTATTTATTTATTTATTATTCTATACTAAAAAAATGGTAAAGGTTTTATTTCGATTTTTACAAGTCACTAGAATGACGCTAGTCCGCTTCGAAAAAGTCAATTTGGGGGGAAACCGGAGGTGAGCCAAATAAGTTATGTGAATATACTATCAGAACGGATTTGAACTTTTTTTGTGTCAAAATGCCGAGATCTTACAAAAAAAAAACTACATACACCGTTTCCAAGCTCTGATGATTTTTTGGAAATGCTGAAGACAGTGAAAGTCGAGCAGTGATTTTTCAGACGGTTTCCTTCTCAAAAAAAAAAAAAACATTTTTACAGGCCATTTCTTTTGGCTACCGTTATTTTTATTTCATATTCGTTCATTTCCATGTAATAATTTTTTTTACCAAAAACAATGAATAAAATGTTTGCCATGAAATTTAGTGGCAGTTTTTGTCATTTTTGGACACCCCACAAAAATCTCATATTTTGTAATTTTTTGCTCAGATCAATTTATCTAATGCAAAATTTACATATCGATCTGAAATTTTGATACAAGGCTTATTAAATGACCTAAACGACTCCTTTTTCAATTTTTATTGTCACCCAAAAAAAAACTTCGAAAACGTTTTTCTCACGTGCCTATACAAAAGAAAACATATGTCCCGCCGCCGTATAACGAAACTTTTTTCGGATTACTTTTATTTTCTTTTAATAGCTTGAAATAGTATACCTATATTTATCAAAAGAATAGCATCAAAACTAGTATGTAATATCCTAAGTTGACAATGCATATAGAGGTTTTATCCGAACCGCTCTTTAATAAAAGGTATTTTTATTCTATAGGTTTTTGAGAAGAAAAGTAAAATTTGTACAAGAAAACGTTTCTTTACGGAAAAAATAAACAAAAAGGCCCGGCGGCAACTCTCAAAAATATAAATAAACGGCAAATATAGATTTGTTGACCTCAAAATCTCGCGAATATACATTTGGATGTTGGAAAATTTAAGTTTTAAGCCTTATGAATGGTATATTTAATTCGATTATTTAATACTAAAAACCAATCATTTTATAATTCATTATTCATTTATTACACATGTTTTTTTTTACGATAAGTTTGACAAAATTCTAAAATAACACCATGGCCTTAAATGTATGTGTTACAGTGAAAGAAATCTCTGCTGACCCCGAGTACTGTATATTTGGGCAGGACCGACTGTAGCAAGACAATGGTTTAAAGATTATGGAAACATAATAGTCTGCATGGTCAAAATTTATTTAAGAAGACCACACGGGGGTTGGCTTGGAAAGCAAGCATGGGGCGGATCGCCTAGTTGTATATACATAAAACTGTTACTTAGCCTTTAATAATTAGTTGCTTAGCACGCTCATAAAAATTGGTCTAAGCAAATATCCAGCTAATTCATAAAGAAATATAATTTAATAAAAATAAATTTATAATACCCCCCTCCATGGCCGCAAAATCTATCTATGCCACTGGGGAGTATATTTTTAGCTGCTCGTGGCAGTTAAATTAAGCGAAGCATGCTTTTAGGCTCTCCTGCTCTCCACCTCTCTCTCTCTCTCTTGGCTTTTGTTTCTGATTCTGCGACGACGTTACATAATTAGACAACTTAACAGTAAATGCGCTCAAATCGATTTTTATTTATTTGTAACTTCAAGTTTTAAGTGCTAGCTGGCTGTCACACTCGCACACTACCTAGAGCTAACTATCTCGCTCACTCTCTATCACTGTCATTGTTGACTATAATTTATCGCACTTGGTCAGCTGTATGGTTGCAGTTTCAAGCAATTCGGTCGGACTTTTGCGGTTTTAGACGAGTTTCTGTGAATTTCTCGCCGAGTATCTGAGTAAGTTTGTCAGAGTTTGGCACAGTTTTGGGTTTTGGCACACTCAGAAACATCAGCTTCTTAAGCTATTTTTGAATGCTTCTGTGCGGTGCAAAGTTTTAACGTTTTGACAAATTTTTGGGAAGCGTCATTTGCAAGCAGCCACAGAGCAGAGCAGCTAAGTTGTCTTGGCCTGTAATGGGTGATATCCTGGCCTCAAAAAAGTTCCATTGCAATGAGTTTTTAATGAAGCAGGTTGGCCTACATATATTTAGCATAGCTTTAAGTGTAACGGGTGCAACTTTAATATAAGCCAAATTTTCGCTTGGCCAGCTAGCAAATAAATAGCAACAAGCCAAAAGTTTAAGCAATAGAAGATTGGGAAGCTGAAGAACTGTAGCTTGTTGCAAAAACTTTTCAATAAATAAAATTAAAAACTTTCGTTACGGTCAAAAGTTCGCTGTTGTCGAGTCGGTTGCCAGGCGTACCAAAAAAAATACCAAAAAAATGTAATACAACAACAAAATACTTTTTTTTTTTTGTCGAATCAAATTCGAGTTGTGCAAACAAACAAACAGACAAACAGACAAGCAAACATGGCAAAAAACGAATGAACCAGCAATAAGTTAGTTGAGGGGGGAGGGATCCACAGAACGCGGTCGAGGGTTGTCTTAACGTCCATAGACAGCTCAAACAAACGCCAATTGACCGTAAAAATGTATATGCCAGTTAAGTTGAATGCCTACGAATGGCTTCCCAATGGCTTCCCATGGGGCACAAAAGAGTAACCCACCCCACCCCTCGAATGCTAGCTAGGCCAGTAACTGACTGTAAACTTTTGCTGGGTCTAAGTAAACCCAGTGAAGCGCTTGAGGTTTCAAAACAATCACCTTGCCAGCAGGCTGCTTGAATTTCATTTACCAGCAGAGTTGCCACTTGGCGCTGCAAAGTTTGACTCAGCCAGTGTGGCCGTGCTGCATTTGCAAGGAGAGAGTTGCCGTTGCCCACCCGCCGTCAATGCCGCCTGCCTGCCTGCTTGGCCAAGTTAAATCAACTAAAAGTTGGTGCGAAGAAAAAACAAAATCAAATTCGTGAGACTGAGCGAAGTACGCGAAATGAATTGGTCAAGTGGAAAAATTGGCAGGCGGCAGGACGTTGGCTAAAAGTATTGAACTACATTTAATGAAAAAGTTAGCCAAGTTCGGGTTCGGATTCGGGGTGGCTTGGGGCGCCGTGTTTGGCATTGGCGACAAGCACGCAGCAGGGCCAAAATACGCTTCATTGGTGCGCGCAAATACAACTTGATGTGATTTTGTTGTTAGCTACGATTGCTTGTTGTTGCTGTTGTTTTTGTTGTTGCTGTTGATGATGCTTAAAAGAACAACAAACGCAACAACGACAACAACAACACTGTGAAGAAGAGTGAAGAGCGAAGAATGAATGGTGGGAGTGCCCAGTTCAATCAAGTAGGCATGCTAAACATTGATTGGGTCTTAATGCCAAAAATGTTGGCTGATTGCTTGGCCAAGCTGCTTCAGTTTTAAAGTAGATTTCAGGAGCTCAGTTTGAAAAGCGCGAATTAAGGATAAGAAGCGTGACACCGAAGTAGCTGCTATTGGAATTTCGCATATTTTATGTGATATATTAGAAATCGAGGAGTTTTAGTGGAGTTGTAAACACTCTTTAAAAACAAAATTTAATTTTGAGACTGTTGTTTAGCCAGCTCAGATATTTTTTAAGGAAATTTAAAAATTAATCAATAAGTAGAATCAATGGATGTCGGAACAAATTTCATTAATATTATATGAGATATATAGATGGATACAGATGAATATAGATAGATCGATATAGATGAATTTAAAAAGATAAATATAGATATAGATAAATCCCACGTTAAGCATGTTCCTGCACTTACCTATTTTCCTCTTTCCCCAATTTTTCTTGTCAATTGTATATCCAGACAGACAGATAAACATACAGACAGACAGCCAGCTAGCTAGATAGACAGACAGACAGACAGACAGACAGACAGACAGATAGACAGACAGACAGATAGACAGACAGACAGACAGACAGACAGACAGACAGACAGACAGACAGACAGATAGACAGACAGATAGATGGCCTAAATTCGCGGCTTAATGTGAATGTACCTTTATTGACCTATTACCTGCTAAGGACAGACTATACTGTGAACCCTATCTAACAAGAATGGATGGGACCAAAACTGAGCAGGTTGTAGGTGTTGGAATAGTTGGACCCAACACAAGAATCTTTACCGCAATGGGCATCTGGCCCAGTGTCTTGCAAGCGGACGTACATGCCATAGAGATCTGCACCCTTAGTATCCTTCTCAAGGAAACTAGGGGAGCAAGCATAAGCTTGCTCCCTTTCAGATAGCCAAGCTATTATTAGGGCATTGTCATTCTGGAGAATCGCCTCCAGGATGGCTAAAACATGCCATAACTATCTCCAAACCCGTGTCCGCCTGGATAAAACTTGCTATGTTGGGTGCCTGGACACTCGTGAACCGGATGGTAACACAGATCGGCTGCAGGAGATCATAGCACGACACGGGTGCCTCCACTTCCTGAGCTACGTCATAGCATAGGTGCGTGCCACAACCATTACTATGGGATCAAGACAAATGGGTCTTGGCAGGAGAACTTACGAGATACTGGTTCACCACACTGTTAGAGCTACCATCTAAGCAAAAGTGGCCTGCCAGACTCTTCAGATGGGATCAGGCTCAAAAGGTCTTAGAATAGCTTACCGATCTGACCACCACACTGCTATTCTCTGTGACTGCCCATGCGCTGGTATGGGACAGAGCCTGTCACATGCAAAAAGGAAAGGATTAGTCCATTCCATCTCAGGACAATACCAACAAAAGACCTACTGCTATTTATGCGAAAAGCGGAAAGTCTTTTGCTTTAAATTAAGGGTATGGCACAAAAGACCTTTGGGTCGCAGTGCTCCACCTCTCTGTGAGGAACCCTTTTACGGAAAAAAAAATTAACACCTATCACAAGTCACCATAACCCCTCAATTATTTATCAGCTTTAAATTTAACCCAAGTCCTGACGATGGTATGGAATATTTTCCAATTTGTTTCACCTTATTCCTCAGTCATTCTAAGTTCCTAAACTGAACACCTTCTTTGAAGAGCCTTACTAATATCAAACGAATATCAAAAGGTTCTTTAAAGAATAAAGTGCCCTGACTTTGAGATATAATATGAAAGTTCCTTATAAGTCAAATGTTTAGAAACGACTTCACTCTGAACCGTATCCTTTCCCTTCTGAAGGGAGAAACCAGTTTTAAGCTTACTAATTCTTCGTCGCACTTTCAACCTTTATTTATTAGCTTTAGCTGTAATCTAAATCTAGACGGATGTGTTAGTTCTTTCGAGTGATTCAAACAAATGGTTTTGAAGTAGATTCTGCCTCTTGGCAGGAGCAGGGTGTCTTCTAGTCAATTCTTCTCCAAAGGTTCGGCATCTTTTCAATTTGTTTTACCTAATTCCCATGTCATTCTAAGTTCCTAAACTGAACACCTTCTTCGAGGAGTATCATTACCATACTGCACCATATAGACAAACGGCTAGACACATTGGCAGATAGGTAAAAAAAAAATGGTTATGGGCTTTACATACTTGAAAATATGGCATTATCCTACTTACGAAACGGTTTAAAATTCTACCTTTAAAGCATGCAAAAAACAATCATCGAATTTTTGTGAAAAATATCGTGTAGTTCATGGAGCATTATTCGACACGAAATACACTCACAATATTTTTTGTTATGGCGTTACGACGAAAAAGCGTTGCGAAAATCATATTTTTTAAACCAATTGCGATATATTAATGAATTTAATTGTAGTTGAAAGAAAAATGTTCAGGCTTTTAAAAAGGGTCCTTGCATGGTGACACGATACCTGAGAGCAGCCCGTGCAACATTTGGCATTGAAAAATAGTTATATCATTTATCAAGAAATTTTGATGCATAATTTTGTTGAGTCAATAAATTTAATACTGGTAATGACGCTACAGTGCCCTATTTTTAACGCTGCCAGCTAAGATTTGGAGCTAACTGCTTGCAACTTGCTCTTCTATAGCTTGGCGGTTCGTTTGCCACTCCCATATCATGGCTATGAGTTCAAATTAGGGCTGGATCAAGGTGTCATGCGACCCGTGCCGATGATCAGCCAGGCTGAGTCGTAAACGGATCATCCGGATACCTGGCACCCTCTGGATTAACTACCCTTACCTGCGTATTGCGGATGTCTGCGCAGGTGGACCACCCTTTCTCCGCCATTCGTGGGACTTAATATGTCTTTAATTCATTTTTAAAATAAAAACCAAAAAGAGGCCGGCGCTCTCTTAAAACCAGAAAGGACCGAAGGTCCAGAATTTGGAAAAAAGAAGGAGGTCACTGGACCCATAGCTCAACTCCATCCAAAAACATACTACTGTGTCCCAGAGCCCTTGGTCAGGAGGAAAGTAGAGGACACCTTGAAGGCTCCTGTCACCATGAGCAACCAGCAATGTACTACCACAATCGCAGCTGGTACTCAGCTGAGTGCGGGAACGATACAGCTGATCTCCTCTAGCAAGGCCAAGAGGGAAAGATAATTTGAGAGAAAAACGCAGCAATTATCTTAAGACGTCAGGCAACAGGTAGCATAGTGAACCCATTGGCCGAATGGAATAAGAAGTTAGAATGGGCTATAGCTGCGTTGCCCAATTTCGTCTTCGATAAATCCACTGGGTACTCGAAGCAACCAAAATGGCAAGGCTTAGTAGAGACCACAGTCCAAATGCTCCAAAGAGAGCAAGGGCAATCGTCCATGTGGTTGCAAATCGAAATTTCGCCGAGATGGCTAAAGAAAAGATTCTTTTAGGGGTCCTAGACCGAGGAAACTCAGACGTTAGGATGTGTGCACAGGCAGCACTGGTTGTGCACTGCTTTTATTTACGCATTTGCATTTTTCAAAGGCATAATTTCCTATTTCTCTGCCTTACAAGATTTATTTGTTGCTATCTGATCACAGCGGACGGAACAAAAATTCGCCAGCGATTCAGTGTTCTCATTTGAAATAAAATAATTATATGCCATTATGCTGCTTATACCATTATGCTCCGTTTTAAGTTCTATCTTCAAGACCAATAACCAAAATGAAACTTTTATAAAAAGTTTATAAAAACAAGAAACTGAAAGATAGTGAAAATTCTATGAATAAAAAACTCACTCTTTATTTACACCAGTCTTCAAATACAAGGTTGCGGTACTGCATCCCTTACCTATCTGGTACTAGTTGCAGAACTGGAATCCTTTCTCTCCAGTTCGTATAAAGATCCACTAAGAACGTACACCATAAGGAAATTACGATATTCATAGCCTTTCACCTTCTTCGTCTGTCATCCTCGACGCCTTATACTGTGAATAAAAACTGAATTATCGAACTCTGTTGTAAGACCAATATTTAAAAGATTTTTCCGATTTATTTTACTCTCATGTAGAAATTTTTTGCGAACAAAATGGATGGGGATTATCCATTGTATTGCGCACTACTTTTCTTATATTTTTATTTCTTTTTCAATTGTCACGAAAATTAAAAAAGTTCGTTAATTAGTTACTTCGTAGGCCACTTTGCATGTTCGTGTCACGACACGCGCCCACCTCTAGCTGCAGTGTTGTTAAGTGCCTGTTCTTAACAGTGAGCTCACGGCAATTGTGTGCAAAGCTGCCACGCTGATAACAAATGAGCAGCTCTTCTTCGCTTTATAGATATGGTTTTCTTTTGCAGCTAGATTTTATATATATATATATTTTTTTTTATATTTTTATACATTTATTTTTTAACTCTCTGGCATTTGCAAACTGCAGCGTCATTTAAACTTTTCTCATTTGGTGGGCAACAGTGGCGAAAAGTTTGCCTTGGCATTGTGGCATTGCCGATAAGATGCAGAGGATGCCTCATTGGCGTCTTGCACATGGGAACGCTTCTACTGCTGCAGTTGCCACTGCCACTGCCACACAGAACTGAGCCCTTGTCATTGTTTGCCCAAACATTTTTAATATTTGAATAATTTGCAGCCCAAGCACAATGCAGAGAACATGGATGCAAACCATATTGCATACTTAGAGGCGCAGCAAAGACGCAATGCGGCAGAGTTCACAGGTGTAGGTAGGTACAGGTACAAGCATATTGGAGGCACCTCGGACTCGGCTGGTTGGTTGCAGGAGCAGGATTGAAGGCTCTTAGCTGGGACTGAAGCTATTGTTTAGATTCAATTCCCGTCTTTGTCGTCTCAACTACTTTGAAAAGTTTTCAAAGCTGCGCCTTGGCTGCTGTTTGACTTTCAGTCTCGAATGATTTACCTTACAAGATAAACAGACTGAGAGCGACAGAGGCAGCGCAGTAGCAGCGCAGTTAGCTTTGTCTGAGCGACTAAGTTTGACTTTTGTCTTTACAAAGCTTTTTATGTGTTGCAGTGTGTGCGTGTGTGTGTGTGTGTGAGTCTTTGAATGTGTGGAAAAATTGCTCTGTCAGTGCGCTCGGATAATGCGCTTGAAATTGTTTCTAATGCTAGGTTTACACTGCGTCACGGAAGAACAAGTCCAAAATTGGCACAACAGTGTAAGGGTATCTGGAAGTTGTAAATATCTTGACAAAATTCGGATTGTAGCTGTTAGATTTAGAGTGTGAGGGAACATAAGTTATAAAATGTCTGGATTTATAAGCTTTCTCAATATATTTAAATTAAAATAGAAGCAAGAATACGTTTTTATATACGTATGAAAAGCTTAGAAAATATGAGAAAAAGGTGAACTTAATTCGTAAGCAACAATCAGACGTGTTTCGGAAAAAGAAAAAGCAAATCGAATTCTTTTATTCGGATTCGCGCTCTTGAAAGCGTAATTTTTAGTCAAAATTTACCTTTTAAATTACATTATTTTTCCGATAAATTATCATGTTGTGATGGCGTGATATTATTTTTGTTTGTTCGTTTTCCGGAGCACAATCGAATATAATATTTGGCCTTATTTACAAACAGGCTAGAGCCTCCAAACACGCTACCAGGAGTGGCTTCCAATAAACGACAGATCAACGAATTTATTATATTTAATAATATCTAAGTAGAAAAGGCTAGAAACCTAAACTCTTAATTTTATGTATATTAAATCTTAAAATTTATTAGTAAAATTTTTAGAGAATAAACAAAAAAACCAAAATAAAATGAAGAATAATTTTATCCTTCGTATAGCAACGCAATATATTGAGATAATAATAGCACAGTTCAACATGGTTTGGTTGTAGGGAGCCTAAGAGCCATTTCCGAAGAATTTTGCTACGTAGAGTCCGAATCAATGGTCAAAATTGGCTCATCGCGTCAGGATTTTGAGATATTTAAGGTTATAGGCATAAATTTGGCAAAAAAAAATGTTTTTATCTCTCTTAAATTAAAGGGTGAGTGTGGTGCTTAATTATGTAACTGGAAAGACAAACCACACCCTGGACAAAACCTTAAAAGTAGAAAAAAACACAGTTTTTCGGGTACATAACCTAAAATATCTCAAAATCCTTATATTCTGGGCCAATTTTGTCCACGGATTTGGATTCTACGCAAATTACTTCGGTAATGACCATTAGCTTTTCAAAAACTAACCTGAACCCGGTATTTGTAGACCTGTGTAGTTTCTTTGAAAAAGTTTCTTCATCCTGACTTATTTTTTTTATGATTCTGGATACTTTAGATCACTTTCCTTTCAGCATCGACTTAAACATGGTCAACGTTACAACAAGTATAGGGTGGACCATCTGTTGGTTTGACTGCTAAACACTCATAGCTCCGAACATACCCCTTCAGAGCGGATGTTCTTTAACATATACAAAGTTCAAAACTAGCCAATTTTAGTTATGGATCTTTAAACAACCGAACACCGAATAAAAGTGGTTTAGATCACCATTAATCTGTTATAAAATCAGAAGGGAAATTCGAGGCGCGATAGTTTCATATATAAATAAGTGGTTTTAAACTTGCGTTTGGTATATACTCCAATTTTTCCATTTTGTTCCAAAATTTTGGGAATAAAATGCAATTAACAAACATACCAACAGATGACCCACCCTATATAATTCATTTATGCAGTCCAGATGGAACAGATTGGTTTTGAATTTTTGATAAACATACAGGCTGTAACTGGGTGCCCTCCTGGTAGCGAAAGAACCCACCCACTTTCCCTGGGCAAAGTCAACCCAGTAGGCAGAGTAGGCTAATGGCAAGCTACATAATAACATCCTCTGATTCGTAGCAAGGCTTACTATGAAAAAAGGTGTCTGCTAAAAAATCATCATTCGAGGTCGATGAGTCGCCGAGAGCATCGGCGCTACAGCGACGAATGTTTGAGCGATATTTTTTTCCATACACAAATGAGTAATTCTAAACTCTTGTTTGCTATATATTGATTTTCCCAATTTTATTGGGAAATATTAAAATAAAACGAAATTAGCAAACAAAACAACAGATGGGCCACCCTATATCATTCCTTCAAACATTCCGGATGAATACGATTGGCTTCAACTGACTTTTTGCATTTTTTAATTTAAACTCTGAGCCAGTGTGAACATAGCATAAGAAATGCATCCACTCACAACTCTCTTTATATTCCGCCCTCTCCATGTTCTTTCTCTTTCTTGCAACGCAATGCAATTTAAACTCTTTGATAACTCGGCAAAGTGCATTTGGCGGCAATGGATTGTAAGCGCATTTTCCCTCTCAGTACTCTCTTTTCTCCGCTCACTCTCTCCGCCCACTCTCTCTCTCTTTGCTCTTATCACGGTGAGCAGTAGACACATGAAAATGCAATAGCAAAAGTTTGATATGAAAACGCAGCAGTGGAAAAAGAAAAAAAAAATAGTTGGGAGAAAAAGACATCCTTCGACGTTGGAGGAGTCGCGCGTATTGCAAAAGTTTCCAATTGTGTGTTTTTTGGGCTTGTACTCTCAACCACTTTTGGTTTTTAGTGATTGCATTTAATTTTTAATGCGCCAACTTGATAAATTGCCAAAGCTTATGACGCCCCCTAAGCTGAGCACGGGTCCTTAAACTCCTGGCAACTCTGACATAGATCTTGCTGGCATGCTGAGCAAATTGACAGAAATTTAAGTTGAAAGCTTAAGGGGTAATCCAACTTCTAGAACTAATCGAAATAAAGATCTATCTGTGGCTTAAGCAAGGATGCGCTTTTGTGTTATCCAGCATAAAAGTTGACGTGTCGCGAAAAGTTTTCAATTTAAGTTTTAGTAGGACATAGTTTGATAAGCAGACGCTAAGGCAGAAAAAACAATTAAAATAATAATATTTATAATAACTATAAAATTAAGTTTCGAGAATAAATGAGATTAATAAGAATTTTGAAAATATACCAAAAAGAGACTATAGAAATATTTTTTATTTTATTATAAGCTAAGTTTAAAAATTTGGTTTATTTTAAAATAATATGAGTTTTATTGAAGCTAGCTATTACAGATTTAGGTGTAAAAATCTTTTCAGCTGAGACAGGAATATGATTTAGAGTTATGAATTAAGATTTAAGGTGTATTGTCGTTGTATAGTTAAGGAAAGTACAATAAATCGAAAAAATTGTTGCTTGTTAAGAGATTAAGTTTCATTAATTTTTAAATTGCATTTTTTGTTGCTCGAGGCTTAGGTCGATATATTATGTCAATATTAGTTTTTATATATAAATATATTGTTGGATAATAATTAAGGATGTTTAATATAATCTTCAATATTTGAGCTTTTAGGTTAGGCTACACCGATTGACCCTTGGGGGTAAACAGCATAGTCCTTAGTCGCTTCTGAGTCTCCAAGGACTGCAGACCGCGCTACAATTTAGCAGCGGGTACCGTTGTTGTTGTGCGCTGGCAACACGCAGAGGGGTCTCATTCCCTCCGTGCCCGCCGGTGGTAACAGTCAAGCTTTCCTTTTGTTACCTTAAAGGACTCCAGTTAAATTTTGTTCTTTGCAAGTACCCCATAGCATTTTATGCCTGCTGCCCCAGCAGCACCAGACCAGAAAAAAAACATCATGTTTTGGGATCGAAGCATAATGCTGAATCAGAATCCCCTATCAAAATTGGCCTAGTGTCTCCTAACCTAAAAAACAAAACAACATTTTTACTAGCTATGTTCTTTTAATCGGTTTTGGGTCGCTGAATCTGAATGCGAGATGAAAAGGACACCTGCATATCGGGATTCTCACTTACCTGAAAAAAAAACCCACAAATCTGGAAGATAAGGGATAATCTAGAATTCAAATATCTTAGAGACGCCATTTAAAAACAGTTCTGTTATCATAATGAAGTCTATTAAGAAGAAGTAAAAAGTGACCTTGTAATGGATTGAGCCCAAAATGCACTTTTCCACCCTATAAAATTCTGGCTGACTTAATGCCCTGTAGCCTAAAACTTGTTTATAAAGTAAATTGGAATTCAATATCTATCTTACATTACTTTAAGCTCTGGAAATAAACAATATTTAGTAGTTTTTGAAGCAAAATAGAGTTATGCACATATAATTATTATCATCATCATTAATGACGAGACAACCCTGGTCGGGTAAAGACCCGACCTACCTACCTGTTGTAGTTTTCGCCTCCATTTGGCGATCTCGGGCTTGCGTTTTCCAACATCTCAGTCCTAAATCCTCAGCATCTTGACCGGCCCTTCCAACCATCTCAACTATGGTCGACCTCCTCTTCGGCTACCTATTCACTGTCCGAGCATTATTCGTTTCGGAGAATAGCTATCGTTCGATCTTATTATGTGGCCAGCCCATGGTAGTCGGTCTATTCTAAGGAATGCAATTATGTAGGGGTGACCGTATAGACTATATATCTCATGGCTATATCGTTGTAGCCATATTCCATTTACTTGTATTCCTGCAAAGATTTTTCGCAGGATCTTATGTTCGGATCCCATGTTTCCAACGCGTAGGTGAGTACAGATACAACTAGTGTGCGTTACAGGATAGTTTTCGTCCCTCTATCTAAGAGGTTACTTTTCAAATGTCTTTAAAGTCCAAAATAGCATTTAATTCTTTGATCTATCTTATGCGATATATTATTGTCTACATTTATGTTGACACCGAGGTATTGAAAATTTTCGGCTACTTTAAAATTGTAGTTACCAGAGCTGATGTTGGCCGTATCTATACGTATAATTATTAGCTATGGAGTAAAACTGCATCATTTTTTTAGGCTTAAGGAATATTAAAAAAAAAACTGCATTTGTATTTTTTTAAAGCTTATAGCAAACACTAAATAAAAAAATATAAATTAAATTATTATCGTTAATAAGCTTATATTTCAACAAAAATATATGTTTCTCTCCTACGAGAGAATCAACGAAAAGCTTTTATCCATAAAATTTAAGATCTCTCTTGATATTCAAATTACTTATTATCCCAAAAGCAAGTTCCTGGTAGATGCAATAATCGGAACTTTACTAAGATGCTGTAAGTTGAATCTTCTGGTAGATTCGAAAGCTAGAGTGCATCATCAGACTCGAGCTTGTCAATGTTATGTGTGAATAAAGTCTTCTTGAGGCCCTTTCTCCCAACACAGCTGAAAAAAATGGGGACGTAAAGTCGGGCGCGGACGACTTTAGGATACCCTGTACCACTAGCTTGTAATAAAGTCCGATTTCTTCACAAAAAACCAAAAACAGAAGAATTTTTAAGCAAAAATTTTTTTTTTGACCGATCGTTCCTATGGGAGCTATATGATATAGTCAACCGATTTCAATAAAATTTGACACAGTGCTTAAATACCTTGAAAAAGATTTGAATGCCAAATTTATTTCAAATATCTTTACAAACAAACAAAACACATCGAATTTTGTATAAAAAACGTGTTTTTGGACCGATTGGTCCTATGGGAGCTATATGATCTAGTCAACCGATTTGGATCAAATTTAATACAGTGCTTAGGAACTATAAAATACTCACGAATGTCAAATTTGGTCCCAATATCTTAACAAACAAACGAAACACAACAAATTTTGTTAAAAAATCGATTATTTGGAAGATCGGACCTATGGGAGCTATATGATATAGTCAACCGATTTTGTTCAAATTTGGCACATTGCTTAAGTGGTCTAACAAATTTCCAAACGCCAAATCTGGTTAGATATCTTTATTAAAAAACGAAATATAGCGAATTTTTCTTTAAAAAAGTTATTTTTGGCCGATCGGTCCTATGGGAGCTATATGATATAGTCAACCAATTTCGATCAAATTTGGTACAGTGATTGGGAACTATAAAAAACTTTCGAATACCAAATTTCGTTACGATATCTTCATAAACAAACGAATTATTCATCTAAAACGCTTTTTTTTTGTCGAGGTCGTCTCAAACACCCCCATGGGAGCTATATAATTTATCCCCGATATCAAAAAAATAAAATAAACTTGCCTCCTATCAAATAATATGGGATCTAATGTGAAAGTTTGGTAACTCTAGCTCTTACCATCTCTGAGATCTAGGCGTTCACACGGACAGACGGACGGACGGACAGACGGACAGACGGACATGGGTATATCGACTTCTCTATTCACCCTGATCATATTTTAGGTAACTTTGGGGTGTCTCCGACGTCTCCTTCTATATGTTACATACATTTTCGGCTTGCACAAACTTAATATACCCTTGGTACCATACGGTACAGGGTATAAAAAACAGGAACGAATAAAATCATTTATCAGCATTACTTAGTTTCGAAAAAAATTCCAGATTAATAGTCAGAATTAATCAACTTTACAAAATCTGATAGAAATGAAAAGCCTATCACAGGAATTGATTTCATTGAGAAAAACCAATAGCAAATACGATGTGCTGTGATGAAACAATTCGCATATACAAATAACAAAAATATTTCAACATCTTTAATGAGATATAAACTTTAAAATAAGAACCAATAGGTACCAGAGAAATTTAGTCGCCTAAAAAATGTCTTAAAGGAATTAATTTTTTTGCGAAAAATAGAAACAAAATATGTATTGTTTACGGCAATACAGCGTAAAGCTCATGGCTGGGAGTTTAAATAATAATTATTATAGATTAGTCATTAATTGAATTGTATTGAATTAATGTAGTGAAATTGTACCTATTTGAATATTATGAATATTAACTGCTGCTTACGCACAAAAAATACTAACTAATGAACATGTAATCGATGAATTTATTGAAACAAGGATGTAATCGATATGTAAGCAGCCCTTGTTAGCTAACTGTGCTACATCATTATAATAAAATCTTGAAACCGACTCGGTCAGACGCAGCAGCCGTCGTGCTTTTTATTTTAGATTTAATTCCAAACTGCTCTGGAGAGTTGTCGATTCATATATCCTAAGACGAAACAATTCGCATATTCAGTAAAAACTTTAAAAGAAGAAGCAAAATATTTCTTAAAATGTTTAAATAATTATGTGCAATTTGGTAAGAAATAATATATAATAATATAATAGCCAGGGGTGCTGTTTGCTGGAATCCAGAAGAGAGAGGGAGAACTTGGAGTCGCTACAATGGGTAAAATATTTAAGCTGGAACATTAAACAAGTCGCATTGACACAGGTATATGATGGGGAAAAACATTCTGAAAGCTTATGGGTTAAAAGGAATCAAAGTAAAAAG
Organism: Chymomyza amoena; assembly: GCA_037043745.1. Classification (NCBI taxonomy): domain Eukaryota; kingdom Metazoa; phylum Arthropoda; class Insecta; order Diptera; family Drosophilidae; genus Chymomyza; species Chymomyza amoena. The sequence goes on from JBAMAX010002954.1 coordinate 191,160, forward strand.
AAGTTCTTCAAAAGCTACTTCATATATGAAAAGCTTTTGTATGCTCTACTATAAAAAAGTTATAACTTTTGGACAATATATTCAACTAACTTTATTCAGGCATCATTAAATTTCTAAAAAACTAAACGAACCAAATATTTGTATTTATTTTTGTGAAAAGTGGTAACTTTTGGCCAGTGTGGCATATTCAACATATTATATATAATAAATAATATGCCACTGACATAATTTAACCATCATGGGATGTCTTTACTTTCCCCGATATAATAAAATATAAAAGTATCATTTAAGTAGTAAAAAAATATAAATATAGGTAAAACAAAAATTGTATTCCATTAAAAAAAATAAATGTAAATAAAACAAAATTTGGAAAAAGTACTTATAAAGACGGCTAAACCCTATTTTTAAACAAACTTAATCGCTATCAATTTCAATGAATGGACTGTTTTTTACGAAATTGTATAATATCTGACGCATCACTGGATTAAATCATCTCATTAGAGTCTACATCTACAATTGTTGCATTTCTTTTAGTCAACACTATTTTCCTCACAATGTTTAACCATTCCAATTAAGTATTCTACAAAAAACCCCAGCACGTCAGGGTTTCGACATAACCTCAAAAACTTAATTAAATTTTTTTTCCGAGACCGGGGGTCAGACCATGTTTACCATATGTTTTTGGGGTTGCTAAATCCGAATCCGTCGTCTAAAAAACAATAGCATGTCAGGTTGTTGACATAACTTTCAAAATATTCTGTCATATAGGCTATTCAACGCTTCAACGTTATGACATTAGCCGTATATTGAATAAAAATAAAAAATTTTATTAAGTTTTTGACGTCGGATTTGGAAGTAAAAACACAACTTCAACATTTTAATGCTGAAGGTCTTGAGGCTTTCCTGGAGCATTATCAAGAACTAGAACGATTTCAAAAGGTAGCCCTTTTTTGATTAAATACTTTTTCACATCTGGCACGAAAATGTTATGGAACCAATCATTGAACAACTTTGCGGTAACCCAAGCTCTTTTATTGGCTTTCAAATGAACGGATTGTTAATATTCAAACCTTTAAACGATCGTTGTCGGTTAGCTTTGCCAATTACCAATAGCTTTATAATAAGATGTCCAGAAGCATTTCAATAAAGAAGAATCGTTATACGATCTTTTGCAGCCTTATGCCCGCTTTCTGATTTTTTATGTTTTTTATACTCCGGATTCATCAGCATTAAATATATGGTCTGGGCTGTATAACGTTGCGGAAATAATTTCAGCAAACTTTTGTCGATATAAGCCTATCACATCTCTTTCAAAACAATAATTTCTTTTAGGTCATGCTGAGGTTTGACCCCAGAATTTCGAAAATGCCAATTTTCACTTTTTTTTACTTTTAAGTTTCTTATTTTTAACAAAATAACTGACAAGCTTGGTTAAAATAAAGCTTTCCACTTTTACTACTAAATAATAGATGTGTGCAGTAGTTACATAAATAGAATTCGAAATGTCGGCTTTTTCAATAGATGTCCAAGTAAATACAAACTAAGTCATGCCAAAAAACTTTAAACTTCACCACTTAGTTGTTGTTGTTACATATTTAGACTTGAGAAATAACTTTAACTTAAAGCTAAACATATTTCAAAATATGATGGCACGTGGTCAATAACTGCCTGACATATTTTGTTTTTCTTCTGGTTTTTTGGACCCCACCGCCCACTGTCGAAAAACTTGTCAATTTTTAACGCACAGCTGCAGTTTATTTTTGAGTTTTTTCTTTTGGTATTTTTTTTTTAGTTTAGCACATTTTGTCTTTTGGCTTACTTTGGCCTTTGTTGCTGAATTTTTTGTTGGTTTTTTCTTGTTTTCTTTTTTTTGCTATGTTTTGATACCCTATGCCCAAGGGCTCCAGGGTATTATAGATTTGTGCAATGCAGCATGCAACAAGCTAAAAAAATTCGAGTTGGTCTATACGAATTTTTTTAGAAAAGTGATCAGCATTGATGCTGGGTTCTCTATAGTAAAATCTATCTGGGATTTTGTTCGTCTGAATAGCTATTACTCGATAACTTTAATAGTTCGAGGCACTACATTTTTACCAAACAATTAGGACACAGATGAGGCATGTTTATACCATATATTTTTATACCTGATTTCCTTTTTAGACCATATAAACTTTTAGCCTAGGAACAGTGGACCAAACAAATTGTTTGCAATAAACGCGACAAATGCTTGTACAGTATATTTGCACTAAATTTCTAACCCATCTGGCAATTCGTAGCTTTTTCATCTCTATAACTCTATATTGCGTATACTCATTTTTATAAACACTTCAAAGAATTTATCTATACATTTGAAATTTATAAACAAAATTGTATTTGTATTTACTATTATATAAAAATAATTTGAGCATTTTTATAAAGGGTAGGCCATTTGAAGTTGTGTAAAACAGAGGGCATTGGAGTATATTTAAATTTTAACTTCGATATAAATTATGAATAACTTTTATTAAATAACCCATTTAAGGAAAACACCAGTGTCACCAATTTTCATAAAATGAAAATTTTTTAAATTGGTATACAATTTTATATTAGAAATGATGACCAAAGGAATCAAAAAAAAAAAAAAAAAAATTACCCCCCATTTAGAAGCTTCGTTCGGGCAAGTTGACCTCATATTATAAAAATAGTAGAAATATAGTAAAGAAAATAACGCTAGGAAATATGTAGATATGAACTAGTCCGCGCCTCTAGCCGGATGGGTGAATTTTTTAATTATATACACCGACTCACATCAAGAACCGTCCAGACACTTGGACTTACAATAAAAAAGTTGAAACAAGGAAGTTACATAAAAATTAAATAGTATCTCAAAAAAAGAGCCAAAAGATCGCCGTTGACCAAGTGGGTAACTCATAATATAGGAATGGTCAAGAATGCTCAGAGTGATAAGATGACTTAAGATACAAGTAATAGATTGAATAGGCCGTTCAAAAGCGAGAATATTCTAAAGATATTAGGACATAAGACACGGAAAGGATAAAAGGGACCATAGTTAAATATACAAAATTGTAAGGGTCGAAAAGGTATGCACAAATAACTTAGTCAAATTTTATACAATCGATTTGAAATTTTGACACAATCTTTATAAAATAATTTTCTAGGATTTTGTGAAATTAAAAACAACATTTTATTTTATAACTATTTTTTAACGATTTATTGATGTAAAAATTTTTTATTTTCAAAAATTAAATTTTTTTAAATTAATATTTTTGACTTGCTCTTGGACCATAAATTAAGAGGTAGAAAATTTCTTTATGTTTGATATCAATGTCGATGACAAAAAGCTGCAGCGGTGAAGCCCTCTTCCAACAATAGTCATGAATTCATAGCTCTCTACAGACGCCATTTTTTGATTAGTTTCGAAAAATTAGTTTTTGTAGTTCTAAATATAATAATATCATCAGCTATTTGAATTTTGCATATAAATTAAAGCTTCTTATAAGTATTGTAATACTCAAAAAATTACCTTACAAAACTATACTCTGCACAGGTGTTACCCCTCAAGCAAGAAAAAGGGTTTTTATAATAGTGTGACAAATATAGATACTTTCTAAAGATCTATATATATATTCTTCTACACATTTTTATATTATTTTCGTGACAATTACCATCACATTTTTTTATTTATTTTCTTTCATTTTTGTATTCAAAAAAAATTTTAAATTTTTATAAAGGGTGTTATTTTAGAGGTTTTCATATTTTATCATAACACAACAAAATATAATTATAACTTCAACGAAACGGTCTATAATTGGATAGCAAAATTTAATGGCTGCTGCTGGCACAGCCTTTGCAGCCGTATTTCCCCAATAACTCTCTTGATTTCAAGGCATTCAATTGTCTCTGTAATTGTGTTTCGACAAAAGTTTTGTGGATTATCCTCACTTCAAATTCAACAATTTTGCTTATTTACTTGCCCATTCAACCAAAAATGGGCTTAATCCGAGAGTGAAATTTTGATTTTTTGATAAGTTTGAGGAACGCAACGGATTATTTTGATACAAAATTTCAACAATTTGCAAGTGTATCTATCCATAATGAAATGCCGAACAAAACTCAACAAAATCAACTATCAGCTGTTAAATGGGTTGTCAGATTAAGCAGTGTCTCTAACTAAAAGTTGGGAACCTTTAAAAAATAACCCTTTAGCTTAACAAAAAAAGCTACCTTCTATTCATAATTTTATTTCAAAAAGAAAAACTAATTTTTATATTATTCTCATGACACATAACATCATCTTTGTTTTAATGTTTTCTTACTTTTTGAATCCTACAAAAAATCAAAGTTTTAAATTTTAAAGATTCTCGTAAGAAACGAGCTGATTATAGATTAATGTTTGCAAGCACACCAAAATTTTAGGGTTGTCATTGCCAAACATTTACTTATGGAATTTTTAAGGTTGATGTTTCCACTAAGGACTATGCAGTCTATATGTTACTTCCCTCAGGGGTGAACCGGTGTAACCCAACACACAGGTTGAGGTTAAGTCATGCCAAGAAGCAGCTGATTGTTGGTCAGTGTTTTAAAGCTTCTAAAATGGTTGAAGGTTGTCAACATAATATTTTTAATTTTTGTCAACTTAAAGAAAATACAAAGGGTGTTTTTTTAAGCGCTTCCGAATTTAAATCTTAAATGAAACACAGAAAAATATATGTAATGATCCCAAATATGGTTTTATTAGAAAGATAATTTCTTATCATTCATTATTTGAAAATTATCTCTGGCATGTTAGCTCCTTGACGACGAGTTCCGAAACGCATCCTGTTACTCCAAATTTTGACCAATAACTAGCGATATTTTCTCCAAGCCGTGCTGCTCTCATTCTGGGGGATGATCGGACATCGTGGAATGTCCAAAAAGTTGAAATATGAGGAATAACACGACGAATAGCATATCCTGATGAACGATTATTCGGTTAATAAATTGTACGAAGAACTCTATAAGTTTTAACAACAGGACACTGATTTGGATTAAAAATCTCAAATATTTAGGGCTTAAATCTTTTCGTGATGAATTGTTGATGAAATTAATAAAATGATATTAACATCTGGTAAAAGTGACCGGAGTGGAATGCGGACCCTTTTAGAAAAATAATATTAAACATTTTCCCAATAATTATACTCCTGGCTATTACCATTTCAAATCAACCGGTCGGCGCAGGACTTGAAACTGAAATATGTTAATCCTTGGTAAATTTCATTAGATTCGTATTTCTTTGTTTCCCGAAAAAAATGTTTTTCTTGGAGTTTTCGCCATTTTTGTTTTAAAGGTAAATGTCAATATTTTTTTTTGTGCATAACTTTGTCAAAAGTGGGTGGATTTAGACGGTTAAACATTTGAAATGACCGGAATGAGTAACGCTTTGCAACTATTGCATTAGCAATATTGCAAAAAAAGAAATTATTTTCTCAAAAACAAAAAATTCAACATTTTTTTAAAAACAAATATCTCAAAAAGCGTATTTTTTTTTTACATTTTTTTATAGTAAATTAGACTGTTTGGACTAACACATATTAAAAGAGATTGTTTAATTTTGAAGGCTGCCGCCCTCATCGCTTATAGCTAAATATCTTTCATCTCTTATTAATGTCTTTATTATTATGCGGATTCATATGAGAAAAATAAATTAGTTGACTTTTTCTAAAAAAAAAAACAAAAAAAAGCATCCCTTGAACACGGCCAAAAAAGTGATCGCAATTAGCATCTCTTTCTGCCAAAAATAATTGCAGCGTATTTTACATTCGACCTAATCCATTTTCTTTGTTTTTTTTTTTTGTTCATAAGTTCAAGTTTTGGCTCAAGGCGCAAATGTTACGCTTACACCGTGTCCAGTGTCCCGTGTCCCGTGCCCCTTGTTTTTTCCCAATGGCGCGCACCACTTGTCGCTACTTTTTAGCTATTTTGATTTCGAAAAAAGCAACGAAAGAAACAAAAAGGAAAAAAAAACCGAAAAGAAAGATATTCCGAAAAAACAATGAAAACTTTTGTTGCTGATTTCTTTTGCAATTTCGCGCGAGGGGGCGTAGGCGGTGTCCGTGTCCGCGTGTGAGAAATAAGTTTCACACTTAACGACATAACAAGTTTTGGAAAGTGCGCCAAGTGGCGCCCCAGCAGCAGCCGCAAGAGGGGGATCGGCAGCAGCCCAGGACAACCAGGACAACAGGGTTGTCAACGCGTTCTGTTATAATGTGCGCCCGTTTTTTTGCGTTGATTGCCCCTTGCTAAGGCCATTTCATAAAGTGTTATGGTCAAGTGTTATGGCCGGCACAAAATCCGGGCAGCTCTTGGCGCTTGGTGGCAACAACCGAAAAGTTGTGTTGAGAGGCGTGTCCACTTTGAAGACACTTGGACTAGGACCAGGACTAATGCCTAATGAATATGACAGACAATTTTGTGGTTATGTTGGCAATGTTGCCGCCGATGATGAGCATGTCATTGAGTTTGTAATTGTCATGGTGACGGAGCGAGCAGTAGAAGGCAGGAAGCTTTGTGTGTGGCATGCAACTTGAAACTAATTTAATTTCATGCAACGACTCTGCGCTGCTACTGATCAGCTACTTAATGTGTTGACGCGTTTTAAAAGCCAAATATTACGATAATGTCTTGAAGCGAACATGCCGAAAAATAAACTTTTATTTGCTGTTAAGTGAAGTAAGTTGCAAGTTGGCAGCCCTGCACTTTGTGCCCCATATTCTTTCTGTTGTTGTTGTTGCAAGCTGCTTGTGTCAGGCTGCTTGTGCCTAGAAACAATGCGCGACATTCAGGCGATTTTGTTGCTAAGCTTTTTAAACTTGCATGCATGGGAGTGTATGTGTGTGTGTATTTATGTGTGTGTTTGTGTTAGTGTGTCAGTGTGTGTGCGTGTGAGTGCTGTCATTTGTTTGTGCCACATACAGCCAGTTGCCAGTTGTAGCATATTATCTAAATGTGTTGCTACATGAATGTATATAATTTGTGCATATATGTATATATATGTCAGTGAGTGTGTGTGTGTGTATCTGTGTGTGTGTGCTGCGTTTGTTTGTCTATGATTTGTTGTTGTAATGTGCTTTAATGTGAAAAGTTTTTAATGCTTAAGCTGCATGGAGCGCGGCGCGTAAACCAAAGACAGTCAGCACCAGACAACAACAGACATATAAGTAGATACGATACACACACACTCACACACAGGCAGGCGCTAACTACACCACTTGACACAATAATAGTTACAGACATTAATTTTAATGCATTTATAGTTTATATGTGAAAAGAAGAACTTAGCAGAGCTGGCTTAGAGCAGTAATATTTTTAGAGGTAGCGTTTAAGGGCGGCAAGAAAGACACATTATTTTGAAATGCTTGAGAATTCAATCGCACATCCCAACTACAAGTCATTTTATATAACTGTTGGAAAAAGAAAATTGCAAAAACAAATTGATTTCAAAACTATAATGTCATATTTGTTTTTTTTGGAGTAATAACCATTCGAGCAAAAATTGAGATTATTAAAATGAGTTTGAAATCCTTCAAATATATAAGTTCCTCTAACTCCGGTGGAGCGTAGGGCCAAAACAAAAGAATTGAAGGCCGTCCGATTTTTTGCAAGTTGTTTGAGGCTATTCCAGTCTGTATGGGTGTCCCGAAGGTCAGCATCCACCATGCAACGCCAAGAGGTTGTTGGTCTTCCACGGCTTCTTGCGCCTTGCGGGTTCCATGAAAGCGCAGCTCTACAGATTTCGCAGAGGTCTTTGCGAAGGGTGTGGCCCTGTAGTAGTTCAATAGGAAGCTCATTAGTGGCTTTCAGTAATTCCGCATTAGAAATGGTGCGTGGCCACCAAATCCTTAAGATTTTACGTAAGCATGAGTTGACAAAGGTTTGCAGATCCAGATCAGAACCGATGTAGGCGACCAGGACTCGCAAGCATATAACGAAGTTTCGTCTTGACCGATATCGCGTTAGATGACCAGATGTTGTTTAGTAGTGCGAAGGCACCGCGGGCTTTGTTTATACTGTTGGCGATGTCAGCGGATGAACCGCCTGCTGGAGTTATTTTGCTGCCAAGGTAGCAAAAATCCTGTTTGATATTGAGTCCTTTCCCATACACTGTGAAACTTGGGACGTTATTATCGTCGCAGTTCGAGATAAATTCGGTTTTGTTATCCTTCAAGGAATTTTTGTAACTATGTCTAGAATTGTTTGTTTAACCTTGGTTGATTTTAGAATGATACCACGCTTAGTATTTGCACAAAAGGTTTGTCCGATCTGGCCACGGTTAACTTTAAATGTGCGTGTACGTAATTATTTTGAACGTATGATATGAGATGATTTGTTATGATACGAATCTTTTGATTGTAATGTACGTTCTTATTAAAAAAAAGGTTTTTATGGTTAAACCTAAACGCAATAGTAGGTTTCAGTGGAGACTTGCTATTATATTTTAATTTTATTAATTATTATTTAGTAAAATTACTTTTTGTCTAATAAAGACAGATAGACATAATAGTAATATAGTAATAGTAAAATAATAGTAAAATAATAATTTTCACATAATTAACTTATGCTTCAAACAATATTTATTAATATAATTAAAATACTGTGAAACAGTTAATAAAAGTTAATATTTTGGTAATGCCATAGATCAACCATTCTTTGGCGTAAGTAATCTGTTCTACAATCCAATCTGAAGTGTCTTTTGAGCTTCTTTTTTCCCGACTATATTTGGCAATCTCAAATCTCTTTGATCAAAGTCTGTTCTGACTAAACTATAAAATTCATAAAATTTAATCTAAGGAGCTTGTCAAAATTTGTTAGCCTTGCTACGGATAAAAAAAATATTTATGATGATTATTATTATATTATTGGGTGTAGAAAGGTACTGCGACCCAAGTGGTTCTTTTGTACCAGAGCTCTCCGAAAAGTCCTATGGCCTGAATGTGTTGCAGTATTTTATTTGGACTTTTGGTAACAACGATCTCCGGTGGGAGAACTTACATACCCAGGAGCTGGTTTCTTTTACCGGCGAGTGCCATACTTTCACATAATACATGCAAAGAAGTCTCTTCCTCCATGCTACAGAAGCGACATAGTTGACTATCTGCTATGCGAATTCTGTTTATGTGGCTGCGGAGCCTATAATGTCCCGTCAGGATTTTCACAGTGATCTTCCCGTGAGCTATAATGACTTTGAACATCTTACAGTTGTAGTTGGAGAGGAGGGTTTTTGACTGCTTAAGCCCTGGTACCTGTGCCCAGTGAAGCAGTCGTTTGCTGTTCCCCCCCTATTCTCAGTTGTTGCCGTACCACGTGGTTACCAATCCCACAGTGTGGCTCCTGACCGGTAAGCGGTGTTGCTGCACCTGTCCTTGAAAGTTTATCTGCTATCTCATTTCCAGGAATGTCGTTATGTCCTGGAACCCATCTAATCGTGGACTTATTCCTGGATCACAATTTGTCCTGTGCTGTACTCCCTTCTTTGAGCAGCCTTGATGTGATCTTGGCTTGCTTAATGCCTTTATTGCTGAATGACTATCAGACAGGATGAAAATATCCTTTTCATTGTAGTTCTTTTGCAGATTGAATTCTGCGCATCTTCCAATAGAACAGACTTGGCAAATGCTGGTGTGTCTGCCTAGAGGTTCGTAATATTTGGTACTGGGTCCTACTACCCTCAGGACACTTCCTTGTTCAGTGAGTGATCCGTCGGTGTACCACTTTATTGTATGTGGTTTCATAGGGTGAACTGCCGCAAGAGAGGTCCAAGCCTCTTTTGTGCTGAGTTAGGTATCAAAGTTTTGATTGAACCTGTACTCAGCAAGCATTTTATCACTTGGCTGCAGAAGCACAGGCAAGTCCCTTGCTAGATCTGCAACATTGTTCTTGGTGATTCATCCCTTACGCTCCCAATTCTTATCAATATTTATGATGATAATTATGAGTAAAATTTTTTTATGCAAGACATTAACCGTTTATACAAGACTTATTTATTATATATTATTTTATATATTAAATATTTATATTTATGCAATATAAGAACTATGAACTTAGTATGACAAAAATAGATTTCTAGTTGTAATAAAAATTAAATAATAAAAAAATTTAAACCACATTTAAAATTCATGTGGCCCTATCATTCGCCTGGAAACTCTAGGAAGATTATATATATATAAGCATGTGAACTTTAAATGAACTCGGACTCAACAAAATAAGCAAAGCTTGAAAGCTTATTAAAATTTCAGATTTGCCATAATATAAGTGTGATTAATGGTTTTCATTTACTCATTTTTACCCAATGTAACAAAACAGGATGTTCTTTGCTGAAAAATTGAAATTTTATTTTACCAAAAATTTGGCATTTCAACACTTATTTTTAAAATCTTTCATATTTTTATTAACTCAAACTAGACGACCGTTTGGCTATAGAATTTTTGGCGAAAAATTTCTAAAGACTAAAACTGTTAAGATGAGTAAAGGTGTTTCTTGAACTAAGCTAGATTTTACTCGGCGTGATTTATATGATTATTATCAATCAATCAACAAATTTTAAGCCGAAATTGATGGTATGCAATCTTTCACGACACTTTATGAATATTTATTTTCGAGGTGGATTACTATCGGTGGCAATATCGATAGTTTCATTTTACGGATACTATCGATGATTTTGTTCGATATATCGTAGTATACTTTTGTATACAAAAAACTTTTCTGACAAATTAACGGACAAAAAATTGGCAATGGTTTGCAAAGGCAAACCCTCTTGACAATCCGATTATTAAAGTAAGCCAAATTTTTATTAATAATTCATCGCATTGAAAACCAAAGTTCGAATGCCACCTTAGCCTTAATGACTGGCAACAGACGTCCAGCATTTTCGGATAGTAAACGAATTCGGCTTCCGAAATTTCGATTTTCATAAAATTCGTGTTGCAAAAAACAGATAAAAGATCTCTAAAAGTTAGGTAAGCACGGAATATTTGATATTTCATATTATTTGGCAAGTCAAAATTTAAGTCAAAATGCCAATGGATTTGCAAGATTTTGGTTTTGGAAGATTAGTATAAGCAAAAACAAAAAAGGGTCTTTCAGGGAAACGATTGTGTTGGACTACTAACTAAGTCGTCAAAGAGGATGGATGTTTGTAGAAGTGGACTTATAGTTTTGGACATAGGGACCCGATTTTAAGCTACAAGTGAAATTGTTCAATGGATATTTTCCCCATATAGTACTTATTTAAGGAATGTTCCCTTTATTGTGTGCCATACTTCACTTTGTTCAAAAGTACCGATAGTGGTGGCACTATCGATAGTATCCTACTTCTAATTTGTACCATTCAAACGCTATAATTTTTAATAAACTTTGACAGGCCCTAGCTCCAATCGGAGTTAATAAAAATAATAGATAAACGAACCTTGATTTGGCGAATTAATTTAGCACCAATTTTTAATATAATTTAAGAATTAATTTTTATACCCTGTACCGTATGGTACCAAGGGTATATTAAGTTTGTGCAAGCCGAAAATGTATGTAACATATAGAAGGAGACGTCGGAGACACCCCAAAGTTACCTAAAATATGATCAGGGTGAATAGAGAAGTCGATATACCCATGTCCGTCTGTCCGTCTGTCCGTCCGTCCGTGTGAACGCCTAGATCTCAGAGATGGTAAGAGGTAGAGTTACCAAACTTTCACATTAGATCCCATATTATTCCATAGGAGGCAAGTTTATTTTATTTTTTTGATATCGGGGATAAATTATATAGCTCCCATGGAGGTGTTTGAGACGACCTCGACAAAAAAAAAGCGTTTTAGATGAATAATTCGTTTGTTTATGAAGATATCGTAACGAAATTTGGTATTCGAAAGTTTTTTATAGTTCCCAATCACTGTACCAAATTTGATCGAAATCGGTTGACTATATCATATAGCTCCCATAGGACCAATCGGCCAAAATAACTTTTTTAAAGAAAAATTCGCTATTTTTCGTTTTTTAATAAAGATATCCTAACCAGATTTGGCGTTTGGAAATTTTTTAGACCACTTAAGCAATGTGCCAAATTTGAACAAAATCGGTTGACTATATCATATAGCTCCCATAGGTCCGATCTTCCAAAAAATCGATTTTTTAACAAAATTTGTTGTGTTTCGTTTGTTTGTTAAGATATTGGGACCAAATTTGGCATTCGTGAGTATTTTATAGTTCCTAAGCACTGTACCAAATTTAATCCAAATCGTTTGACTAGATCATATAGCTCCCATAGGACCAATCGGTCCAAAAACACGTTTTTTATACAAAATTCGATGTGTTTTGTTTGTTTGTAAAGATATTTGAAATAAATTTGGCATTCAGATCTTTTTTAAGGTATTTAAGCACTGTGTCAAATTTTATTGAAATCGGTTGACTATATCATATAGCTCCCATAGGAACGATCGGTCAAAAAAAAATTTTTGCTTAAAAATTCTTCTTTTTTTGGTTTTTTGTGAAGAAATCTGACTTTATTACAAGCTAGTGGTACAGGGTATCCTAAAGTCGTCCGCGCCCGACTTTGCGTCCTCCATTTTTTTTATTAGAAAAAGTTGCACTTACATAAAAATAAAACTTTATTAAAAACTAGTGGTCCCGAAGTCTTTTGGATTAGTTGATTAGTCTTGACGACTCTCTAAAACGCCGTATGGACAAACTTAAGTATTCTTAAGAGAGCTCGCATCTGTAATAAATTCATGCTCCACAGAAACTACATTTCAACCCCTTTGCGACTAAGCTTCTGTCTGCACTTAATGTCCAATACCCGGCGTTGAACAATTTTCTACTATCCTACATTGACGATATTCACAAAAATACGTATATCTCACGAACCAATATACACAATCACATTGCAATAGGCTCAAGACCACAGTATTGACATCTTCTAACACACGCCAAAATCATATTTGAAATTCTTCAACGCGTTCATGAGAACACCCGTAACATATAAGATATTAACATTAGTTAATCTTAAAAATTAACTATACGTTGTATGATCTTACCGTTTAAAGTAGTAAGGCCTTAAAATAGCCATAGATGTAACAATTATGTACAAACGAATATTCTCCTTTCTTCGTTTTATATTGAAATTCATGTATTTCTACATTTTGGTAGTTTTTGAAGAGCGCCACCTATCAGACAATGTTCAAACTATGCTAAGAACCTTCCTCACGGCGCCCGTAAACACACGCAATATTTTATTAAAATAGGTTTGGTGGTTTGGGAGTCTAGAGGACATACGAAATTTATTTGATTTTTATATATATAGATAGATCATATTAAATGAGACAGTACTGTACCTTACCACTCCTACATCTACACCTGTTCTGAAGCGAGCAGTGAATCAATCAATATATCGAAGTTTACATTATCAATTCGTTTTGATTTGGATAATTTTGAGAAAAGATTTGGTTGCTTTAAGACAGTCTGGGCCTTATTTAAGAATTTTTAAATTTCTACCAAAAAAATTGGAATACCAGTGTGCACCTTTCCATTGGAAAACCAGCGTAAATATGATCATTGAAATTCTTAAATTTTTGCTTAAATGTGAGTTGTGCAATTTTTGATTTTCGACCGCAGTGAAGTGACTG